>JAGFPH010008656.1:32123-53545 GCA_018207615.1 Philaenus spumarius
TACATTACAATACATGTACATTACAATACGTGTACAATAAATTACATTACAATACAATAAATTAGTTTTAGTATTAGTACTAATACAATTTCAATAGGCTACATTTTATTTTAGAGCTATTTTAGTTTGTCAAGAGCAAACGTTTCACTTACAATAGATAAAAATAGATTAGGCTATTTTTATATAATGAATGTGCACAAATATCTCATTATTTTAAATGTAAAAAATTTTTATCCATGCAATTACATCATGTCAGTTTTACAATGGTTCACACTCATGTAGACACGGTTGACTTATGTCAGCAGAAGGGAGGGGTTAGATAAATTAACGTAATTTAATCATTACACAAACCTTGCCCATGTAATTTCTTAAGTAATGGACATTTGACATTGCATCATTGTAATTTATCGATAACGGCACGAATAATAACATCAATTTATTTAATGAGTCACTCTATTAAAATGCAAACCTAGCAGTCACCGAACACTGACAATGTGTTAATTTATGCTGCCGTACTTTGGTTTTGTCCTCTGCTACCGGGGGTGCCGTAAACCCTTCCTTAATGAAACGTCAACCATCGTATGACTCTGAATAAACCCAAGGTCCCACACCTGAGCTAAACCCCGTTTTGAATGTACGATCACGTAGGTATTTGCATATCCCCTTTTTGTATTATTTTTCCAAACCACTGAGCTGGATGTTCTTTATACCGATGAGGAGCGGAGGGCCAAATTAATCGCCGGATAAAGGTTCACATGTCGAAAGCCCTTGTAGCATAACAACCGAGGAACTGGTTGTTTTCAAGGACACTCTTTTATATCTTTATATCCGTTCCACTGTCGGCGGAAGTAACTGGCTTTAATGTTAATCCAACTTCCTCAATACATAAATAATACAATACAAGAAGCTTCGAGATATAAGAAGCTGTGACCACTTTTGATACACAAAATTAAATTGAAATTTTCAATTACTACGAAATAAATAACAGGAAGAAAGTTTGTAGAGATTCGTTGAAGAGAATGCTAAGTTTTTTAATAATAACAAATAAATAGAAATACCGGTATCAAATTTTACACATTACTGGTGACTGAAAACTACTTTATTACCCAGTTTGTGTTCCGCTACCATATGAGTGAGCCCCATTTGGGGGTAGAAGAAATTCTTTAATGGAAATCTGTGTAGAGTTAGAAATAATTTTGAAATACTTATTGAATTGTCAAATAAATCACAATATTTACAAGATATTAAAAATTTTAAAACACCAATACATTAAGGGTCTGCTGTAGTGGCGGCCATCTTCGATTTGTATCCCATAAGAGCAATGTTAAATTTCAAACCATTTATATCGGTTATTTATTATCATAAAATTGTTTGCAAGGTCTCATTTTAAGCACAATTACAATACGCATCCGTTTTGCATTTTAGATTTTTTTTAAATGCTTTTCTTTTGTTATGTAATTGACATTTTGTAAGTACAAAGTTTGAATTTTTTCCTAACAAAATAAAAAATTAATAATGAAAAACAATTTGCAAGCCGGATCCGAAATTTTATAAAGAATATTCAGTTTTTTTTCCAGCACTCAATTACAAAAGATAGCCTTATAAAATGATTTGAAATTAGGCAATGTCAAAGCGTTCAGCTGCAAGAAATTGCACTGTTTAGATAGGGATACAGTGAGAAGCGGTTGCGTTTCCGGTTGATTTCTCGTTTACTGGAGCAGACCCTTAATATTAAAGTGTATATAATGAAGTAAAACATAATCAAATAAAACAAAAATAATCAATGGATGTACCATTCGTAAAAACCATACACATTTAATTCAAGAATCTAAGATCAGGCTAGAGGTAAAACAAAATTAATCTAATTTAACTGATTTTTTTTGGAAATCAGACATACAAAGGTTGACCCATTTGAAATTTAATGCTATTAAATTTGTTTTAATATACAAAGTGTAAGAACATATAACTAGTACGACATTAAACAAATAATAAGTACGAAGATTTGTGATGTGTTGTTCAAATTAAGTGTTCATAGTTCTTTTCCGGATATCGGACAATAGTGATTAACTGTTATAAAACCCAGCCACTTTATTTTGTAGATATTTCCGATGAAAAATTGAACTTCTTGTGCTGAAAATTTAATTAGTTTTACCAAATATACTATGTTCATACTCTTTCTGTAGATTTTAAATTTTTTAGTGTAAAACTAATTAGTCTAATTAAGCTGATTTTGTCATTAATTTTAATTTAATTAAATAATTGTTTTTATGTTGATTGTCAAATGGTGTTAGTATGGACGTAAGGTTCAATGTGACAACGTTGATAAGGTTAGGTGTTCATGTTTCATTTGGTTGCATACAATGTTTATACATTTCAGCGTTGATATTTGATTGTTCTACGTTTTGTAAGAATTGTACTTATTTTTGAGGTTTTTTACTATCTTCTTTTCCATTAATTTGTTTAGCATATTTGTTACTTAACATTTAGTTAAGTGTTTAGTTTATTTTATTTAGTGCACACATAGCGAAAATAACTGAGCTTAAACAGGTTTTTTGGGGGGTTTTCTTATTCTAGTAATTTCTCTAATATTTGTTTCCCGCGAAATCTTTTGAGTTTGTAATCCAGGTCAACTTTTAGTTTCAGAATATAACACACATTTAAAAATTAACTCTGGTCACCCTCATCTGCGCAATTACCCATAATCTACTCTTCCAAATTTAATTTTAAAACACACATCTATACTTAATAACAAATTTATATCGCTTTATAATTTGTCGGGGAAAATAAACCCAATTATAAATCAACCGAGCAAAAGTGAACAAAACACGAAAGCAATTTTATAAAATAATTTAATCAATATGAAACGAGCGTGGAAATTATGGTCTAGTATAGATTAATCACACGTAATAAAATAAGGTCAATCCACATCACTGTACGATGCAAATGCATTACATAACGCGACCGCAAAAACCGAGGCCGGAAATCGTCGGGATATTACCTCGCTGTAAATTTATTATTAACGGATCCCATAACTATTAAACAGCCCTACGTTTCCCACGGTAAGTTCACGATTTTATAACTCTTACACAATCCCAATAGTCGGACGATATGTTTCCAAATTGTTAGAATAGAACTCGTGCCCCGGTAGAGAGTGCGCGCGCTGACCGCCGCCACCCACTACGTAACCAAGAATTATTGCAGTGCTATTCCTTAATTACTGTTTTACCTGTCGGTTAATGGACAACTCATAGAAGCTTAAATATATATTTACAAGACCACCTCGTCGAAAAGGGAAATCGACTCGTATAGCTCGCTAATGATCGCCTATGAATTAAGCACGGATTAAAAGGCTATCTACGATCGACGTAAAGGCACTGCAATAATAATGCATTGTAGTGTACAATATTGTTTTCCGCAATAATTAGTTAAAGCCTTTTACATTGTTTTCGTAGTGGATGTAATCATTAGATCGTTGAGCTGTGGCCGAGGTGGAGTTAAAGAGCTGCATCGGTACTTCCATTAGAGTTTGAATGGAATAGATTAACTAGGCCTTTGATGTTATTAATTGGAAAGAATAATTCATCGGAAACAGTAAAATAGTATTGTCACAGAACATTTATTTATAATGCTCTACCGTTAAGTACACAAGTTTCTGTTTGTTATTGTTTAGGATTTTTAGTTGAAAAATTGAAAATCTAGAGTAGACTATTTTATTTTTAAAAAATACAAACTTTAATTTATTTATTTATTTTACGCTTTCCTTTCGACAATAGACTTTGTTAAATCTGTTTTTGGTGGCCATTTTGAAACTGTTGGGGGTATGATCAAACTCTAGTAATTAAATACACGTATGTTCATCTTTTGACAGTTTTATTGTAAAACTAATTAGTCTAAATTATGCTAAATTTGTTATTAATTTTAAGTATATTATTGATGTTTTTTTTTACTTTTTGTGATTTATGTTAATTGTCAAATTGTGTTTGTATAGACGTAATGTTCAATATTGTTAAGGTTAGGTTTTAATGTTTTATTTACATATATAATGTTTTTATATTTCAGTGTTGATATTTTATTATTCTACGTTTTCAAAGATTTATACTTATTTTTGACGTTTTTTACTATCTTCTTTTTCATTCATTTTGTTTAGTATATTCATTATTTAATATTTAGTGAAGTATTTAGTTTATTTTATTTAGTGCAAACACAGCGAATATAGCTGAACATAATCAGATTTTTTTTGAATTTCCTTATTCCAGTAATTTCATTAATATTTTTCCCACGAAATACTTTGTGTTTTTTATTCAGGTTAACTGTTACTTAAATAATATAACACGCATTTCACATTACCTCTGGTCGCCTTTATCTGCACATTTCCCATTATCTACTCTTCCAAAGTTAATTTCAAAACACACATCTACACTTAATAACAAACGTGTATTGCTATTTGAAAAGTTTCAGAGTGTTTTTTTCGATTTCCCAAAATGTTGCATATTTTTTATTTTGAAAAAATGTTTGAAAAAGGTACCGTATTCAAATTGTATTTGATCTGAAAGGATTATAAAAATAAAGTAGTTTGATAATAACAAAACATTTTAAAATTAAAACAAGGTTTTCGTACTCAGAGAGAAGTTGACCATATATTCAAAATTTCACTCTGTAATCGCGCCTAGAATTTATAATCAACTACCATAAAATATTAAAGCCTTCGTATACCTAAATATTTAGTTTTTTGACAAATATTAGCTTTTGTGCATGGATGGTGATTGGTGTTACAGGTTGTGTCAAAGGATGGATTACGATATTATTATAATTTTGGGATGATGGAAAGTTAGTGTAAAAAATGGAGTGTAAGCGTATGAAGTATTTTTCATACTTTTGTATAGTGTTGTGCTTTTTTAATCTGTGTTTGTTTTTAAGGTTATGAGAGAAAATGTGTACGGATTTATTATGGTATTTTTATGATGAGTATTTGAATTTTTAATTTCACAAGAATTTTACTGTTGATGACACATTGATCTCTGTTTTTTCAAACACTACACTTAGCCTAAATATTTTATTTTTTAGCAAAATATCCAACCTCAAAAGAGGCAGACCAGTAAAAGCTGCTTTACTTCATTCCTTCTTTTGCATTTTATTTATTGTTGTTTTATTTATATTACTTAATTTACTAGATTTAGAATTAATATTGTTTCCTTTAATTGTTTTGTTTTGTGTATTTTGCACACGTTTAGGCCTACTGTATAATTTGATATTGCAACAAGTTTTGTTTTGTTTTTTCTTAAAGTGCGATATATTTTTCTTTTTTCTAAATCTTGTATATTTGTTTTGTCATAGGCATTGTAAAAAAAATTATAAAAAATATATTTAATAATTCCAAACGATGTTTTGGACCCATCTTGAAAGCACAAAGTACTTAAATACTTTAAGTAGTACTCTTTTAAAATCTTGTTTTGGGATTTCGAGGTGAAAATCTTCAATGTTAGTATTATTTATTTTTGGGAATTCTATTGGGCTCGCTTCGCTCAGTGGGGCTAGAGTTTTGATTAGGACAGGGGGTTTTTGGGGTTTGGATCAGGAAGGGCAGTAAAGATAGTGGTTACTTGGATCCTGACGCAAACGCAGTAGGACCAGGGGTTTTGCAAGAATGACAGGCATTTTATGCTATAAAGAGACAACAGTGTTTATGTAATGATCAAAATTTAAATTTGTCGATAACAACAATTGCACGTTTTAGTTTATATGTTTTACTCTTCATATTTATTAACGTATAAACCGGAGAAGTGAGCATGGTTTTGTACCACCCAGACTTGTATTTGATAATTAACCACAATGTAATTATATAACAACATCCCATCCCGCCATTTACTCATTGCAACTATGTCTTAAATATATTTGAAATCTTGGTAGAGACTAGTGAAACGTATAAAATTCGAATCTGCTACATTTCTTTTCTAAAAGTATATTAATACATCGAACATAACTGTACCAATTTTCCAAAGTTTTTAGGAAATATTATTTTTTAACTACATTTTCGTTAATCTTAAAAAACTAAATTCTAAAAACTCACGTTTATATATCTTTAAAAATAAAACCAATTCAAACGAAGCACCATACTATATTTATTTTTGTGGCACCATACTTTGGTCATGTTTCAAAATTCATTTTGACATATCAAGTGTTTGTATTATAATTAGTGGAACATAATAATACGAGGGTTACTATGATTTATACCTATGCAAAATATCACTGTGTCACCTTTATTTATTCTGAAGAAAATCTATTGTGAATGACAGATAGACAGACATTTGGACCCTACCTACCTTTGCTTTTACCCTGAAAGCTACAGAATCCTGAAAGTAATTTAGTTTTTAAACCCCTTAATTTCTGTTCATTAAATGAAACTTGTTTTACTTTTGAGTTGGATGCTAGATTAAATTTTTTAATGAAACGATTTTGGTAAGGTCGAGTTAATTGTAAATGCATAAGCATATTTTGAAAAAATAATCCTTCTTTGTGTGTACCTATCCACGTATAAAAAAGAAAAGTCTCTTTGCTGGATCAGGGGCGAATTTGGAGCAGTGATTAAATATCAGAACATAGAGCTAACGATCCAAAAATTATTTCGATCCCTTACATTCAAGGGATTAAAATGGAAAGTACCCTAGGACCATACACTTTTAATTCTGATGAGAATATAGAGCATGTGCATAGTTGTTTTTTTATTTGATACCTAAACAAGTAGAGCCCTCTCATTTTGATGGTAAGTTTGAGGGATGAAAACTGGATTAAAACAATCAATATTTGTTTCCCTTGGAACTAGAGAGTTGAAATTTATTTCATAAATGTTACATGGAAAAAGTAAACCCATTAAATATTGGTCAGTACCGTCTAAGGGGTTAAAATTTGGTAAATGTAGTTTCCACAAACTTCTTACAAGCTAAAGAGCTGAAATCTGTTACACATTATATACTTAGACGACTTACGTGAAAGAAAAACTATTTGCATTTTCGTTACTTGAGCCTAAGGGGTAAAATGGGATAACTACCCTCATTAATAAATAATATTTCGTACACTTGATAATAAATCTAGAAACTTGAAATTTGGCACATATTCTTAAGGTGCATGTAGGAACAAAAATAATTGCAATTCGATTGTTTGTGGAAGGGTTAAATTATGTTTTGTAACCAAAATGTTAGGTAAAATGTACGCCTAGATTAGAAATGCACCTCAAAATCTGACTTCAAGTGAGGAACAAACGATAGGAATTCGTGATTTCTAGCGCTTTCCGGAACTTATCTGATCGTATACGTATGCCTAAATGGAAAACATAAATTGATTTGGACGAAACTCACTGTGTTATTGGGCCGTACCTCTGATGTGGTCACGGTATCTGAAATAGTTTTTTTTTAAAGCGTGTAGTTGTAAGGCTCAATATTTACCCCCAAATTCCTGTCATTGATTTATTCAAATCTGCCGGCGAAGCCACGAATACGTGTTAGTAAATAATATACATAATACTACACTTAATTTAATTATTTACTGCATCCAAGCTGTAATAATGTTCGCAATCGACTTACAATTCTACATTTCCTTCTTTAGAACAGAATCGTAAACAACAACACAATAAAAGTAAATAAAACCCAGCCGGTTTACATTTTACTTATATTTGCAATAAAAATTACAGCTTTGTTTGTAAACTAGAAACAATAAATGCACAACAGTCGTTAAATTTGTCATACGGTCAAGAGTTAGATAGGATACCGTTGGGAAATACTCGAGGAATGACTCGAGTCACGATACAGGTGTCCGACCTCCCGCAACAATAGCCTCCATGACGGTTTATTCAAATTACTTCTGCAGATAACAGAACCCATTCACTGATTGTTAAAGTTTAATCTGATTACAGATAATTAGATAAGTCATTATCTCGAAACATAAATCATTCGTTTCTTCCGATAAGCGGATAGGACCAATTAAATAATCGATATCGTAATTAAATGCGACCAATCGTGGTAAGTGATTAGCGAACAGGTAGAGTAAGCTTGCGTAACATTGATTATCTAATAAATCTTGTAAGGAATATTTGAACAAGAGAAAATAAATAAAAAACTTGATTTATAACATCGTCATAGGTTGAATAATTCGTTGCTGATTAATGGTGTCTGTTATTGTTAAAGGTTGTGGGCGGCCGTGGCTAAATAGAGAAACAAAAAACTCCAAGTAAAAACTAAAAAACACTTTTATTTATTGCAGATACAATAAAATAATAATTACAAACTATTTGACTATTAAAATATTGCTTCAAAAATCTGCTGTTTTAATTTATAATTTATATTAATTTTGAGACTATGATAGCATAATTAATTAACCGGTAAAATGTATTCCATAATTTAAACAAGATAGGTTGATCCTTTTTATCACTATTTACCTCAAAACCAGCGTACAGATTTAAAAGAGAAAAATGTATTTCCGTTTACATAAAATGACACGTAATAGTAAATTTTTTTAAAGCTGAGCAATATCACTAAAGTAAATGCTTCGAATTCAGTGAGAGGAATTAGTGAATGCATTGGTAAGGTACTCGAGCGTGACTAGAATATCACTTTTATACATTTACATTTTTACTAATGCCGGTTTCTATTTTTTATTTCAGCAATTTGCACACGACATTTAAATTTGCAAAAAGCTCAAATGTACTATCAGTAGATAACAACTTTCTCTCTTACGTTGTATCTTTGTTAAGTGGTTAGATTAAAAATCATGTTTTCTCTTTGTCAAGTGGCTAGATTGAAAATCATATTTTTCTCTTGTTTATAAGCAAACATATTTAATAAAAATGTGTAATTTATCATTTTTGTTATCTACTAACTATAATTAAGATGCTCATGAACAATTTCTGCCCAATTACAAACGATTACCCACAAAATTCAATGAAAGATAAATTATATTGAAAAGAACTGTATGAGGCTGGTGTCACACACTCTTAATTGGGCTCAAAAGTGTTGAAAAATATTATTTGACGCCTTCCTCTAGATAGAACCGCTGATGACAAACTAAATCAGTAATCAATAAAAACAGGTCTTTCTAATGAGGTTTTCTTACAACAAGCATTTTATTATTATTATTTTTTTTTTTTTGTGAGAATTTCAGTAGAGTAAGCGGCCGTAGCTTGCGTTATTTTATGCTTGTATTAGAGACAGCAAATAAAGGTTAAATTTTAATTTTTCATTATTTATATTTGGTCCAATCAATTGAAGGCATTGCAGGTGGTGGGTTAGAATATCACTGACTGCGAAGCTTAAAGTCGTTGTTTCAAATCCGGGTGGACCCAATATGTGTTAGCGTAGTTAGAATTTTCAACCCTTGGGTGTTTTTCAACTAAGGTTAAAACCGAAAAAATATAGTGAGGTTATTAATTTTATTTATTTAGATTTACCGGAAGTGAGTTAAATCATGTTTTATAATAAAAGTCGACGTCAACAAGACGAAGCGTTCTTGAGATTTTATGACTTTTTTATATTTACTATCGAAACATGACGAGTGAAGATGGTCTTAGGAAAGACCTTCTTGAGAAGGCCAATATCCAAAATAATCCTTAATTATATAATTTTCTCGCATTATGTAAAAAAATAAATAAACTTTGCCTTAAATTAAATTGTAAAAGTATATAAAAAAACAGAAGTTGGCAGCGATCCTTCGCATACTGTATATTATATTAGCAGATTATATTTTTGGTGCAAAGATATATATTTTCAAATATTGCATCCTTAATCCTGTAATAAATATTTATAAAATTGATTTGCAGTTACTGAATAGGGTTTCGAATTTCAATTATTTGGGAATTAGCGCAATGAATAGAGGTGGTTTACCCAACAAAAGGTCCGGTAGTCCTGAATTTTTATAAGTTATTTGGGACCATTATGTAGTAATGAATCAAATTTTCCTCATCCTAATCCCATGGCAACTTTTGTTAAACGCGAATATCATGAAATTTTAGCACTATTTTTTGGTTTTTTTTCCTATAACTTCTTTCCTCTGCATTTTCTCACAAACTATAATAGGTACCGAAATGTAGAAGACAAAATGTTCAACAAATTAGCTTCTTTAAGTTTTTTTGTGCGACCAATGGTTAACGAGATATGGAGCAACGAAAAAGGGGTAAAATCTCAAGTTTTGCAAAAATTTAACTTTCTTGCCACTTTCACTCACGAAACCTCCATAAAGTCCCCATTTTAGAGAAATGTTCCTCATATTATTATACAAGTTGTGGAGCATTTAATTATCTACAAAATACATGCCTCAAACATTTTTAACGTCAAATTCTTAAGAGTGGCGGGGGGGGGTCAATTTAAATACAAATGTAAAATTTTTGTCTTTTAGCTCAAGATTGTTACAGGGTTCATTCCTAGATGTTCATCGAACTCAGGTAATTTGGTTTTGTAATGATATACATATTATACATATATTTTTTGCATCATGAAATTCTGGTATTGAGTGAGTAGTTATCAACATGTATTTCACAGTTTTTATTGCTTGTTATATCTATTACACCAAAAAAATTATTACAATATGAAAGTCGATAGTAATAACGATTAATAAGAAATATTACTTTAAACAAAATCTGTACACTATTTTACAGGCTGGGGCGTTTGACAGCTACTGTAGGTATAGGAAGGGGGAATTATTCGGGAGCATCTTGTTCCAGTGAAACAGGACGTGTGTCTTCAGCGAAATAACAGACATGTTGTCACAGGACTGTCCGGAGCAATATTTACAAATGGTGGAGCAGTTGAGGCCCGATTTGCGACACCCACAAGCCGAGATTCACCCTGTTAGGCACTTTGTTGAGTTGATTGTCATTATAGGTTGTAAGGGGGAAGAGAGGTCTCTTCCCCCTTGTCCAGCCCCACTCTAATGGATTTTTTGTATGCCCATCCACGCCATTATTTGATGGTAACACCTTAATGAGTGGTAGTGGGCAGCATCAGAGGTAGGAGGCAGCTTTGAAAGGTTGACTTTGGCAATTGTCGTGAAAAAGTTTTCAAAACAGAGACTTTCTAAAGATGGCTTGGTCTCCCCACCGTAGAGAGTAACCATAATCCATTCCCCTACCTCTGAAATGTCAGCCACTGAAGCACCAGGAGAAGTGAACTGTGTCCCTACCTCTCTACCAACAGCGGATTCTTTTGGAATAGAGAATAAAATTTGGTTTTCCCAAACCGAAAGATATTACATGTTGTATCACATCCACTGATGGCATGGAGGAGGAGGTGGTTTTCTGTGAAGTGGAATTTGAACGACGAGGATGAATAAATGACGTCTGGGGTGCTCTCTCTCCCCAGGTTTTTCACAAACCCATTTTCCGGAGGAGACGTCCCATTGAGTACCACAAGCAGGTCGATGTCTTCACCTACAATCAAAACTGCCTTGTACTGGGGTGCTAACTACAAGCACATCAGCATCTTCTTCAGATTGGTTGGTGCTTATGTTGGCAGCTTCCAGCTCATTTCTGAGGAGTGAGACAAACCGTTGTTTATTGCTCTCATTTGACAGGAACTTGACGTGTCACGTTGACCGTCGTTCTATCAAATATGACGTCAGCTGAGGTGTTCTTCTTATACCTCCTCATCCGTTCGGCACATTTTGTACTCAGCTGGAGAGCTTCATCGTCAGGGTAATCATCAAAAATAACAGTCGCAACGGCACCGTAATGTTGGTGAATGTAATTTTGATAGTCGGCACAAATTTGTGCGAAAGTCGCGTTTCGGTTCCATACCACTTTATGAAGTAGGTGTCCGCCATCGATGACGACAATGTGGTTTTTGGGGAGCTCGAAATCAAATGGTCTTTTGACAGTAGATAACGGTAACGGAGAAGAGTACCCGACCCATTCATTACCCTCTGTGGAATGCTCTATTCCTGAGACGGGTCCCCTCGGGAAGAGTCTTGCCCCAATTTAATATCTTACAGCACAAACATTAGACAGAACACAGGAAACGTATATGTGACAATAATATTTATTATTAACAATACCAAATCATCTGAGTTTGATGAAAATTTGAGGAATGAGCTCTATAACAATTTTGGGCCGAAATGACAAAAATTACATTTTATTTTTATTTAAATTTACCCTTGCTCTCCAGAATTTGACGTTAAAAAATGTTTAAGGCATGGATTTTGTAGATAATTAAATGCACTACAACTTTTATAGGAGCAACATTTCTCTAAAACTGAGACTTCATAGAGGTTTCGTGAGTAAAAGTGGCAAGAAAGTTAAAATTTTGCAAAACTTGAGATTTTAACCCCTTTTTCGCTGCCCCATTTCTCTGTAACCGTTGGTCATACAAAAAAACTTAAAGAAGCTAATTTGTTGGAAATTTTGTCTTCTACAATTCGATATGTATTATATAGTTTATGAGAAAATGCAGAGGAAAGAAGTTATAGGTAAAAAACCGAAAAATAGTGCTAAAATTACACGATTTTCGCGTATAACAAAAGTTGCCATGGGGCTAGGATGACGAAAACTTGGATTCATTACTACATAATGGTCCCAAACAACATATAAAAAATTCAGGACTACCGGACCTTTTGTAGGGTAGACCCACTTTTTGAGTCTCTATTGAATGGACTAAATTCTTATGTCACAATATTTATCTTTTAGTTAATATGTTGTAAATATAGCAAAAAGAGCATATTCCGTCTTGGGCTTTATTTATTGGTTCGGATAGTAGTATTTTTAGTAGTACTATCGTTTAATAGTCAATTTTATTTAATAGTCTAGTTAGATCATTGTCGGAATTCACTTTTATTTTCTGGTCCCCATCAACAAAATAAAATTTTGGATTTAAAAACCAACAAATTTGTCCGATAAGGTATAATGAATTTTAAGGGTATTTGTAGTTATTTCGTTGGCGGTTAGGAGAAAATATTTCTTTAATTTCTTACAAATATATTTCTTGACTATTTATGTGTGGCGGGATTGAGTATCCTGAGAGTCTAAAATATGCTGCTATGTCCCATCTTAGGGGAGAAGAATCAAAAGATGACTTTACCAGAAGAAAGCATGCGTCGTCGCCGTTGAACTCAATTTTATTGCTCTATATAATTTGGTCGCTCATAAAGTGTAGCCTATGTTTAAATTTCGTAGTGGTACTTTGGCTATATTGATACAGCTTTAATGGGTTTGTAAGTTTTGGTGGGACTCAACAATTAGGTATAATTGGTTAGTTTCTTATTTCAGTTGTTTCTTTGTATATAATGTGTTCAAGCATATATTTGTGTGTTTGTTTTGTCAATGATACTTTAGTTTAGGCAGGACCTATTATTTGTGTACAAATAGTGCCACTGCAATTGTGGTTTTAACATGTTGGGGTTGTTTTTACAACATTAATTGGTTTCCTAATGTATTTTTGTTTTGCAAACAGGTAAATTTTAGTTGTTGTAATAAATCTATTTTATTCGATATGATTTAGCTTATCTAGTAAATTAATTGATTTGATCTGATTATAAAATAACCTAACCTATTAACTATTATTAACACTAGGGGCTCTGCCCCTGGAAGCTTCGCTCGCAGTTGGAAAATTCGCTAAAGAATCTCGTTAATCTTTGGCTCGTTTGTACATAGGTTTGTAAAATTATGAAACCAGGCTTAAATATATTAACAGTAATTACAAGATTAGTTATAACCTCAAATACATGCTTTAAAAACGTGAGAAGCTTTCAATACGATTTTAGTCCTAGTTCTACTATCTTCTCTCAACTAAAGTTTTGAAACCAGGCCTAAATATAGTACAATTATTGCAGGATTAACATAACCTCAATACTATGTTTCAGAAATGGGCCAGGCCTATATTACAAAATTGACTATTATAATTTATCCTTCTTTGCCAAGTTTACCTTTTTTTTTTTGACAAAATAAATTGGTTAATCAGGCCCAATTTATTCCAATTCCAACGTGCTAAAACAGTATAAATTAGCTTGTTTTTTAACAGTAATTAAAAACTATCCAGTGAACAGCTGATTTTGGCTAATACTCAATCTCAGTTCTATTCCACTCTATTTCCAACGTGCTAAAACAGTCTAAATTGGCTTGTTTATAAACAGCTGTTTTGATCGCTTTATTTACTATTTCGTTGTTATTTTGCAACCAACATGGCAACCCAAAAGACTCTATGTTTAAATTTTTCAACTTTTAAATTACATTTTCTCAAAAAATTGTTTTTTACACGAAATACAACTATATGGGTGTACTTAAAAATGAAAACTTCACCTAAATACAAAATGTCTTTGAATTCGTTAGAGCCGTTTTCAAGATCCGCACAGATACAAAGATACAACGATAGATACAAGAATTGCTCATTTAAAGTAATATGATAAATATAAAGATATTTTTTCATAACTATGCCAAACGTTCGACTGACAGCTATTTTGTAAAACAAATGACTATCTCGTAAAATGTAAAATTATGTTCACACTTTAATTGGCACGACTATGTAATTCATAGTTGCCCGGTGAATTAACGCATTATAAAATTTAACCGTATAAATGTTTTCAAGATCTTATCGTCCGGTTCAGGTGGTAGAGAGTTTTGTAATAGTTCTGATAGCATACAGTGGTTACCAATAATGGAGTATAAATTTAAAATTTCAATCACTATAAAAAGTCTACTTCGGCTCAGCAGGTCTTCTGTTCAGATGTATATTGTCCGGTTAATCTGGATCTTGACTGTATCAGTTTTAATTGTCTGTAAGGAAAGTAAATCACAATCAGGCACCGGTACAATGGCTATCTATATATCACCTCTATACAGTGGCTGCACTCGTGCACTTACTTTCTATTATAATGCGCATGCGCGGTTGATGAATGAAAAACGTAAACGTTTAGCGAACATTTCCTTGAAACTAAAACTGTTAATTTGGATTAAACTTTGCATTTTAGTTTACTAAGTTACTTAGCGCAGTTAATGCATTATAGTTTCGACTATCATAGAACGTTTCTTTTTTAGGGCTTTGTTATATCTTTAGTTTCTTTATGTATGCACGTCAATGAGTGACAACATTTTAAATTGTATTATACAATTTTAAATAACCGTGTACAAGAAGAATATGAACTGAAGAGAAGAACGGAATGTTTCTTCAAATACAGGCAGTTCCGTAATTCTCTGAAACCGTTTTCTAGAACGGTTTTAGGTAAAAATAATATGACAATTCGGGTAAACTTAGTTCCGAAAGCTATTCGTTTCCAATTATACGCTATTTTGTTAATCTATATCTATACTAATATTATAAAGAGGTAAAGTTTGTTTGTTTGTTTGTATGTAGGGGGTAATCTCTGGCTCTACTTAACCGATTGAAAAAATAGTTTTACTAATAAAAAGCTACACTATCCCTGAGTAACATAGGCTATAATTAATTTCGGTAAAAACCTTTTTTTATTTCAATATATTTGTAAATTTAGTCGGAAAAAAAATCTTAGGTTAGGTTTAGAATGATAAATCAACACATGTATTTACATTTAATACCATAGCAACCAATTGAATAAAATAACAGATAACATAGCTGCTTTAATATTTCCATTAACAGCTGATTTCAAAATGTGAAGCAATTATTTTTGTATTTCCACCTTTTAGGTTAGGGTTTTAAAGTGTAAACCTGAGCCTTGCTGGTTCTTTTAACCATTATTAACTGCTGTTATAAAATATAAGAAATAATTTTTTTGAACATTTAACAATATTTACCATCTTAGTTTTGAGGTTATTATTAATACTACACCTTTATTATAAATAAAACATATAACATATTATGTTTTTAGAAGGTACCATTGGGGGTTGGCGTGCGGAGCAAGCAGGGGTCTCCCCTAGTAGGCTATAATGTATATTTATAAAAGTAAATAAGATATTGACTTCAAATTTGGATTTGTCGTGTAAACTTTTACAAGGTATAAACACAGAACAGTCTGTTGAATGTTTTCAAAATGGCACTCGTTTAAATAATTTTATCCAAATATTTCTAAGCCCGGTAACTTTACGAAAAAAATAACAAGCGACAAAAAAAGTTGTAGTTTTTATTTGCAAACAAAAGGGTTATTCCATATTTCTGTACGTCAATAAATGAGTTACCGGCAAAACAACTAAATATCATATTTCTTGGTTGTTTTCTACAACAATTTTCAGTCTAATGGTATTTCATAATAATATCATCGTTGCCTAAACAACAATAAAAAGGGTACTTAATTAAGGTTAGAGTAAGGGCTTTTGTTGACAGCTGCCAAGAAATCTTATTTTACGTTTTTGCAGGTAACTCAGTTATCCATTGACGTTCAGAAAAAATGTAAAATATTACTTTGTAAATAAAAACTTATAGTTTGTTAACTAATTTTGTCACTTGTAAATTTTTCGTAAATCTAACGGTTTTAGAGATAGTTACGTTAAACTTTTAACGGCCGCCATTTTGAAAATAACCAAGGAACCGTTCCGAATTCTTTTAGCTTCGTAAAGATTTACACAAAAAATATTTTTACCAAATTGAAACACTTTATATTATCTACGTTTAAAAAAAACTGCCCACACATTGGGAACGGAACTTTTTGGGCCTTAGATTACCTGAATTTCTTTCTTACTTTTACCTAAGGAAATATTCTTTAAAACAATTCCAGAGTGTCATGGGACATTTAGTATTTGGAAAGAAAAGGCGAAAATACTGTACTTTCTCGAGTTTGACATCGTTTGATAGGTTTTAATTTTAAAACGTGTCCTTGGACTTTCTTTAATTTTCACTCCTAAATAACGAGAAATGAACCTCAAATTTGTTAAAAATTATTGTAACCCTCTATAACGTTTTAAACGATACATCTAGAGACAAGCCTATCACGAAAATTGCTGTTTGAAACAAAGTAACAACATTGTTTAAAATGACATTATTATTTTGAAGAGGTTATTAAACCATTCGTTTTCTTAATAACATGAGAGAGTAGTCCACTCATTCTAACCATTTAAATAATATTAGCAATGTATAGAAAATTATAAGGTTTCAGCTATTTTTTTGCAAATGTCAAATTTTATTCCCCCAATATATTAAATTTTATTTATTTATCGCAATATGGTTTATTAATGAAAAACATATTTGTATTGCTGTTGTCGCTCATAAATTAATTAACGGTTACAAAACACAACGGGAAATATTTGTGTTTAGCACATTCATTAAATATAACAAACATTAATTAATTAATTACATATTAAAAATTGAGATTTTAGACAGGAAAATAAAAGGAAAAGAAACTTGTTTAGGATAGAGACTTCCTTAAATTAAATAAATTTGAAAACAAAAAAGACAATATCCATTTCATTTTAGATTTTTGCGACACTAAAAATCAAGATATATAATAATACAATTGTAATCGTATCACCATAACTAAGCAATCAACCCCCGCAGCTCCATGGCTTTTATATAGTACGGTAGCCTCCCATCTCCTCCACCCATAAAAAAGGTTACGATTCGGAAATGCAGGGGTAGGGTTTACAGATATGGGGGTGTACTTCTTATTGAAAATCAAGTGCCGAATTGACCGAGTTGGCCAGAATGTTCCTGATTGTTCTAGAAGCTTCCAGAATGTTCCTAAAGTGTTCTTTAATATTCTTCCATGTTCCTTAATGTTCTTAATATTAATTCAGGTTCCAGACAGAATGTTACAGAACGATGTAGAATGTGTCAGGATGTTATAGAATCTTCCTGAAGTTTCTAGAATGTTCTAGAAAGTTCCAGGCAGTTCTGGACCATCGAAGGGACTTAACGTTCGAGAACAGGAAACGGGCTGTGAAGCTAGATTTAAAGCCTGGCACATATTACTCTTGAGTTATAGATATTATTTGCGTCTAAGGTGTAATATGTTAGGTAAAATGTTTTCACATACGTCAAATACACATACAAAACATCTCGCATTTTTTATGTTATGCAAAAACTCCCAAACATGAGATTAGAATCAACTATTTACAATCAGACTGCTCACCGAATACATTCCTAGTTTACCCGGAATGAAACTGTAACTTAAAATCGTTTACTAATGTCAAAATTTGATATTACCATACACTACAACTAACATAGGTGAAAGCATAACGCAACTTTAGTAACAATACTACATCGTAAAAATTAACATTTTCGATGTATGTGTAAAATAGAAATACAATACCAACGAAAACTATGCTTGTGATCGAATATTTAAAAAATAATAAATCCGCCATTTCAAAATACACAGACTGATGCTAAAAACATTTTCGAAAATCCAGCAAACCATAGTCCTCCACGCTTCAACGGACACCAGATATCTTGTCTCCTAAGCAACTCCCACCCCCGCTTAAAACCACAATCGAAAGATCAAATCTCGCAGTAAATCAACGGTCTAAACGTATTGGCCATTGTTTAATTTGATTAGAGAAAGTAACTGCCGCGCATGCGTGACTTTAAGCAACGCACCGCACTGTGCGCAACCTGTATCCGATCGCTTTACGACGCCATCTTTTATAATCAGAACTGCAATTATAGTTTCAGATATAATTACAAATAAATTATTTCGCAAGAATATACGACCTAGCAACACCTTTACATATAACGACGGTGGGTATAATCTTTAGTATTTATGCAGAATATTTTTAATTACTTGTAGCCTGTATTAACTGCCGTTTATTCTCGATTTCATTTATTTTTGTAACAGTAATTTATTGTAATAGAATTGTTGTTTCTGTTTTAACGATTTCATTAAACACAACAAACAAACGACCGGAATCTTATAATTACAGTGAAAATATCGATTACTTTTATTAAACAAGAGCTCGTTCTATTTATTAAATAAATAACATTGTTTGGATCGAAAGATGTTAATAAAGATTGGCTGGTAATTATTTTCAGAAGATAATACTTAATTTTATGAAACAACATTTCAATCAACAATCACTAAACCTTCTTTTACTTTTATTGCATTACATTACGTCGACGCCTTAGAAGGGGCGTTCAATAATTCCCGCCGTTTTGAACTACTGTTCATTTATTTTGAAATTGTATCAATTAACCTAACGCGATTTTCCTGCTGTACCGAGTTTCGTTTGTATTAAAAATAATACAGTTTTTCTTCATCTCCAACTTTTTGAGGAAATCCAAACTTTCGTATATTTATAAAAAATTATAAATACTATATTTGCCGAAATAAACAGCACTGAAAGTAGAGCTTGTGGCTTGTTTCAATTATTTACATGTTTTATTACATGTTTCACAACAGATATATTATAATATATCTGTTTGAAATTATCATGTACTAGCTGACCCGGCAATGCTTCTCTATTGCATAATTATTTTGGTCAAATGAATGCGACAAATGATGGTAATTTTGTGTGTCATAAGGATATGAATCGTAGGTTCTAAACCATGTCATTTATACCACTTCATAGTAAATTTGACCCCCCCCTTCCCCCCTTCCCCGTAAGATTTTGAATTTTGTGAAACCCTTTCTTAGTGAGAACCTTTGGCCCTAGAGAAAGCTACATACTAAATTTCGTTCCAATCCGTTCAGTAGCTTTTGAGAAATCTTGATTTAGTAACTTAGACCCCCTAAAGTTTGGAATTTTTGAAAACGTTCTTAGTTATCACCTATGGCCCGAGAAGAAGCTACATACCAAATTTCGTTCCAATCCGTTTGTTAGTTTTGGACAAATCGTGATTTAGTAAATGTGACCCCCCAAAATCCCCCATAAGATTTCGATTTTTTTTAAACCCTTTCTTAGTGAGCACCTATGGCCCTAGAGGAAGCTACATACCAAATTTCGTCCCAATCCGTTCAGTAGTTTTTTGAGATTTCGTGATGAGTCAGTGAGTGAGTGAGTGGTATTTGACTTTTATATATAGATTAATGACGGATGTTCAATTTTATTATTAGTTATTCTGACATTTGCCATCATTTGTGTGTTAAAAACCAATACACAACGTTTCGGGAATATAAATAAATTCCCGTTATCAAGTGACTAACAACTAAGGGAACATAAACCTAGAGATCTAGGCCTATGTAAAGAAAACAAGTAAAGCTATAATATACCACTAACCTTAACCATCTACATAGTACATCTCAGATCTGAAACTGAGAAGTCAAAAAAACACAATAATACAAACACAGAAAAGCAAAATACACACCTGAAGGCAACCCACGTGTTTATAGACCGGAGTCAGACAAACAAAATTCAGTCAGTTGTTTGTCTGACCACGAAATAATGCATACGAACAATAATTTCTCCTTAGACGCAAATAATTCCAATGCAAATGTTTTCCCCCTATATATAACTTGAGAGTAATAAATGCCAAGTTTTACATGTAGCTTCATAGCCCGTTTCCTGTTCTCGAACGTTTTGGAACTGGGAGACCCTTCGATGGTCCAGAACTGTCTGGAACGTTCTAGAACATTCTCGAATCTTTAGGAAGATTCTAAACATTCTGAAACATTCTACATCGATCTGCAAAATTCTGTCTGTCTGGACCCTTTTAGAATATTTAAGAACATTTTGGGCACATTCTGAAAGCTTCTAGAAACTTCAGGAACATTCTGGCCAGTTCGGCACTTTATTCTAACCTGATTAACCGATTGTCCATAAGAAGTGCACACATATCTGTAAACCCAAACCCAGCAGTTCCGAACCAAAATCTTCTTCATGGGTGGAGGTGATGGGGAGCTAAAATACTATATAAAACTTATGGGCTGAAGGGGTTGGTTGCGTAGTTATAGCGGCACGATTACAATTGTATTATTAAACTAGCTGGCCCGATCCGGCTTTGCACGGATAGACAAATCAAAGTTAAATGTGTATTAACAAAAAATATATTATATCAATAAATACATTAGGCCTACACTATTCATTTCTTATGGGGATTTTTAGTAAGTTTGACCAACCCAAAACCCCCCTAAAATTTCGAATTTTTTTTAAACCCTTTCTTAGCGAGCACCTAGGGCCCTAGAGAAAGCTACATACAGAGCCAAATTTTATTCCAATCAGTTCCGAGGTTTTTTTTTAGTAACTTTGACCCCCAAACCCCCTAAGATTTCAATTTTTTTGAAACCCTTTCTTATCAGTACCTACACCCCTAGAGGAAACTACACACCAAATTTCATTCCAATCAGTTCAGTAGTTTTAGAGAAATCTTGATTTAGTAACTTTGACCCTCCAAACCCCCCATAAAATTTCGAATTTTTTTAAAAGCCTTTCTTAGTGAGCACCTATGGTCCTAGAGGAAGCTGCATGCCAAATTTCGTTCCAATCCGTTCAGTAGTTTTTGAGAAATCGTGATCAGTGAGTCAGTGGATTTGGCTTTTATATATATAGATATCTGGAATTTTAGTGATCCTAAAATCTAAAATGAAATGGATATTGTCTTTGTTGTTTTCAAATTTAA
>JAGFPH010008657.1:0-43344 GCA_018207615.1 Philaenus spumarius
TGACACTTTTTAAACAACCGTTTCTCAGCTGTTATTTTGTTTAGACTCTTGATTGTTGCAACAATTAAGAACACAGCTGATGCCATTTCAGTAAACATGGAGCAGTGGACAGTTCAACATCGTGCTTTTGTTATCAAAGCTGTTTATTTTAAATAATGTGACTGCAACGCAACGGTTATTTCGTAACAATTTCCATGTTCATCGTCATGGTGCTGTTTCTTGTAGGAATACTATTAAAAGGAGGACAAACAACTTCAGAAATAATGCATCTGCATTAAAAGTTAAACCAGCTGGTAGGCCCTAGATCTGTACGTACTCCAAACAATGTTGAAAATGTGCATGTATCTGTTCTGCAAAGCCCAAATCGATCAATCCGGAAACCATCTTCGGCATTAGGAGTTTCATAGATAAATTTACATCTTGATTTGAATTTTCTTCCATAAAAGTTAGCACAAAAACTCGAACCTGTTGATCCTGAATTACGTCTTATTTTTTTGAAAGACTATTGCACCTAATTAATCACGAAAACATTTTGCAACGTTTAATAATGTCTGATGACGTTCATTTTGAGCTGAATGGTAACATAAACAAGCAAAATTGTAGTTACTAATCGAGAAATAATCCTAAGGAAATCCATCAACGACCTCTGCACAGTGAAAAAGTGACTGTATGGTGTGGTTTCGCAAGTTTTGGAATTATTGGACCTTATTTTTTTTTTTAAATTAAAACGGTACGTTGAAATGATTCAGAACCTTTTAGTTCCACAATTGCATCAGTTTGGAATAGAAATGACCTCGTTGTGGTACCAGCAAGACGGATGTGTCAATTAGTGTTTTTCGAAGACTGTTCCCGGGACATCTCATTTCACGTTTTGGTGATGTCTCATCCAGGTCGCCGGATCTAACTGTTTGTGATTTCTGGTCGTGGGGCTGCCTTAAGAGCAAAGTTTTTGTCACGAAACCTCACACAATTGCCGATTTAAAGAACTGCATAAGAAATGAAGTCGCTGCAATACCAATGTCCATGGTACGTCGAGGAATGGCAAATTTTCAGAAAAGATTAGAACCATGTGTGGATGATGGTGGAGAACACCTAAGTGATGTAATATTACACGAATGAAAATGACATACTTGATAGAATAAACTTAGAACACAAAATAAAGGCTAAATAACTCCCTATTGTATAATAGTAGTTATAGTTTGACTATTGCAGCTCGTGCACCACTGAAGATGGCGACTTTGTCGTTGAAACGCGTTTGAGTTAATGAACGTATTAGTTGTGAGATTTTGTGTTCTAAGTTTATTCTATCAAGTATATCTTCTCACAAGTCAAGCTCATTATTTATTTATGAAAATGGCATAACTATGTTCATATTTTAACAATTTGAATAAATTGTAAATATTATTTCCTACAGCGTTATTTTATTTTGAAAACCGTCAGATTTTATTGAATCACCCTTTATTAGCGTATTTCTAATTTACCGCAAGTTTGATTGAAATGCGTTCTTTTTAAAACTAGTTTGACTTTATCTATTCGCTTTGTAAAATATATATTGTTGGACTAAAGTCCCGCAACCATTGCAAACCTTAACTTCTGTGCGGCGTATAGGAAGGTGATAGTACATCAATTGAAAACTCTTGATTGGAACCGTCTTCAGGGTTTGTGTGAAAATGAAACTCTGGTTCCATTATACAACATGTTCCTTGTAAAACCAATGAATACAGAACTTATAAGAAGCGCAACACTTATGGATAATAGTCAGCCCGGTTGCCGTCAAAACGAGCTTAGCGCGGCAGCCGTTAGGCAGCGCTGGCTAAAAACTTCCACCCGTCTGCGACTCATCAATCCTCCGCGCCAGGTGTGAGTGAGAAGGAGAATGACTGGCTCATTCTCTGTCCCACTCGCTCTTGACGTACCGACGGTACCTCTCGCTACCTAGCGGCTGCCCCGCTAAGCTTGCCAGATTCAAATAAAACTAGGCTGAATCTTTAAAAAGGGCGTTGCGCTTCTTATACGTTCTGAATTCATTGATAAAACATATTTGCTTAGAAAATTTTGAAAACATTCAAATATCACTCCTCCTTAAGTAACTTTTGAAATTTTTATATTTCGTTAGAATCAGTATTATTTTATTTTTTAAATCTAATATAATTATGTTATTTAAGTACGATTTAAAAAAAAAACATTTTCAGAACACCCTGAGCAGAAAAATAATATTTGTTACTTGAGCAAATGTAATAGTTGGTTCAAAATTCTTTCTTAAGAATTGGTTAAGGAACAATTAAATGAACCTTTGAAATAATATTCCTAAAAACTTAGAGTCTAATTGAAATAAAAGGGACTTCTGGGGATTAATTTAGGGGGGTGGGACATTGATATCCTTACTTTTCAAAAAGACGGAAAAATACGTTTTACTTTTCAGAACAAACCGATCATATCCTATCGACATCGCCGCTTTCGTTAAAGTGTCAACTATTGCCATGTTTGTGGGACTTTTTATTCTAAAACTGCATAATTATATAATTACAATTATTTCATCAATTTTAATAATAGGTCGCACTGAAACAAGTTCTTCAAAAATACACCGTTTAAAAACTAAACCAGGTGCTACAATATACATTTAGGCACAATTGTTTTAAGTCCAACTGATAGTTTGTCGAATAATACAATTTGTTTTATTACTCGTAAGGCGCAGTGGCAAAGACAAGGTTCGCGCATGCGCGGGACAGCTGCTAGGGGAACAACCACCTTCGTTGGTTTATGTCTCCCCTCTACTATCTCCCCTCCTACGCGCAACCGGAGTTTCATCACTCACCTCAAGTCCTGTATTTGAATGTTTGCCTAGATCAATATTAATTTATTATACTTTACAATAATATGATTATGGATAAGAACCAGTATTTAACAATATTGTACAGAAATACATTATTAATTTTACCTTAGATAATTTTTTCATTTCTAAAAATAATTTATTTAAGACTCATTTACAGTATTATAAGCTATTTTCCGGACAAATAAACCGAAGTACAGTTTTTAAATAGGAACATTTGGGCTGTTTTCTACTAAAGTGTATAAAACAATCTTCCAAAAATGTTTTATACAAAATGCGTAGTTCAAAACCGAAATTCTAAATCGTTATTTTCTTTCAAGTCTCTTTTATTTTAAATTACGTATCGTAAGTTCTACTTAAGTGTATTACAGGCAACATAGGCTACTACTTCTATACATAAACTAGCATGAACACACAACATAGAACATAGATAATTATAATATAGTAAATACATTCAATACATTTGATAAAGGTAAATTATTACGCTAAACTTATTAATCTAAATCTCTCATTCGTGACTTTGTTTAACGTGACATACATTGCGTTAATTCTCGGGTATTTTTAATAAAAATACAATTCCCGGGGGTATTAAAAATTTCAGATTGGTCAAATAATCTTGTAATTATATGTTAAAGGATAAGATTTTTTGCTTTAAGGGTCTTCTAAACCTAGCGTAAAACAGAAAAAATATGCACTTCGTACTACCGTGTTTCGGACGCCGTTTTTCATCCTAAAAAGTTGTGAAACATCTTAAATTGTTCTTAAAGACTTTGTGCATTTGTCTTATACCTCATAATTGAAAGAAATCGTCGGCAACTCCTTTTAATCAACAGTTTAAATGAGTAAAAATCGATTATTTTTAACGCATTTTTTGGGAGTTTTAAGCAATAATTTCCATATTTTAAGCTAACACGTAAAAAATATAAAGCCTTCTTTATAACTTAAAGTAGTTTCCCAGATTATTAATTTATAAATAGAATCCGGAACACGGTATTACGAATGCATGTTTCAACGATTTTGCGGCTTGAGTCAGGCCTTTTGCATTGAAATCACACTGTACACTCGGGAGTTTTCTTCAAGGTAAAGAAGAGCCTTAAGGAAAATTGTAACTAGCCAATTACAAAAAAATGGTTACGTTCGAAAGCGATTTATGAATATATTCAAAATAACTCCCTATATATATATAATTTTCTCGTATTTTCCTACAAAAAAAATAAATAAATAAAAATAAAACAAAACTACGAAAATTCTTTTACAATTACGTACCCATTTTCCAGCGTCGGGTTTTTTTAAAATCTGTTCTTAGTCAACTATTTTTACTTTAGAAATGACAACAACATCGGTCCAATAGAACTCTAGAAATGTGCAAAATCACATCCGGCTATTAAAACCATTAACTCCTTTGATTACATGACAGTTCCTCACACTGACGCTTCCACACACTGCCCAAAATACTGACACTTCCCCACAGCCCTTGGACGCGGCTACCTGTTTAATGACTCAGAAATAATCTCGACTGACAGGTCCACTCCCCCCCCCCCCCCCCCCTAACCTATGGCAACAGACATGCCAGAATAATCAAAAAAATCTAAAAGGTTAGAACCTAAATAGTATTTAGTCACAGTACGTTTACCTGTATTCAACATTTAACAGTAGAATGTAAAACAACGTCGTTGTGTGCAAAAATATTAGGGCAGGGTCGAATAGTATAGCCTACATTAACACTCCAGCGGTTAATGAACTTAGGCTAGTTCCTTGGGGAAGGGGGGGGGGGTCATTAAACAGGTAGCCACGTCCAAGGGCTGTGGGGAAGTGTCAGTATTTTTTGCAGTGTGTGGAAGAGTCAGTGTGGAGAACTGTCCGGACACCAAATCCTTTAACGTAAAACACTTTTTGTTGACAGTAATAATTACCAAAGTAATAAAAATAAAATGTCTATTACTATCTGATTTAAAACAACGCCTGAAACAGAATTGTTTAAAAATAAAAAGATAGTAAATTGATTCTATGGTTAGGCCTAGAATGGAGTAAAACATTTCCAAAATAAATTGCTTTAAACAAAATGGCATTATAATGTTGACAACAATATTATATATAGTAGCCTAAGTATTAAACATCTTCATATCCATGTGGTTTAATGTAGGCCTGTGATTTCTCTTATAAATATTGAGAAAGAGCGAGTACGAGGTTGGTATCCGAAGGAAACTGGGTGTACTTATAAGTGTTACGTTTATACCATGCATTTTATTTCAAGTATATTTTGCGTTTAAACTGGAAACTATATTCTTTAATATCCCAATAATATGCAAAACTATTCAATTTGCTTTATTTTTGTTTTTGGTTTTTATGAAGAGCCATCGTGATCGATGACTGCAAAAATGTTAAATAGATTTGTTTTATACCTACGTACTCGATTTAGCTGAAGTTGGATACAAATTAAAATAATATAATATTAACTAGGCCCAAAGTTTTGATACATAGTTAGTATCAGGGTTTTACACATAGGTGTTTGCCAGTTATAAAATGCAATATCTGTGTTAAAATAACACATTTCTGTGTATTACAATTTCGGCTAGATACTCATTAAAATTAATAAAAACAAGAATTTCTTAATCATCAGAACTCATTTGACCAATGGAAAAATTATAACACTTCAGTAGGTGATAAAATTGGTTTATTTTTTAATAATAATAAAAAAATGACATTTTTATTAATAAAATTTGAGCTTGACGAGTGAAAAGGAATTATTTTAAAATAATAATAACAATACACTAGTTCTCACTCACATACGTTTAACAATCGAACTAGTTTCAACGCCAAAGTTGTCATCTTTAGTGATACATGAGCTACAACTAAAAATGTACAAGTAGTTGTAAAACCTAAGTTTTTAGTTGCAGTTCTTGTACGCTGAAGATGACGACATTGTCGTTGAAACGCGTTCTATTATTAAACGCATGAGTGTGAGAATTATAAAAATGTTATTATTATTTCTAGACATTTTTAATAAAAATTTTAATATTTTTGGGAATCGCTTTTTATGACAAAATATACATTATGATATCGATGGAAATTTATTTATTTATTCTGCTAGATTTGTTGAATTCAAATAGTGTAAGTATAAAAAAATAGCAACTAATAAATGGTTACATAAGCTACTCTTTGTTCTACATATAAAGTTTAACTACATGAGAGTCATAGAAACCTGTATGAGTAGTAGAATGGTTACCATAGCATCAACAGCGTGGAGACAGTAGTGGGGGAAACCACGCCCACTATACCCAGTTGTAGCTTGATTGTCGATACTGTATTTCGAAGGACTCCTAACAACGTCACTGTTGTTGTGTACATATATAATTATTAATAAATTGGTCTAACAATATACAACAAAGTCTATAAGTATATTAACTAGCTTAAAGTCTAACGACAAGTGTTAACAGCCCGTTTCTCAGTACAAGTACTGCACGTTACCTCACAGCACCAGCGGAATCTGCACTTGCAGTTCTTTACTTCGCGAATGGTACGAGTGTCGTACCCCCGACCACAGCATAAGAGTTCGCATCCTTCGACTCCGGGAGAGGTCGCGTTGCACTCTCTCCCTTGCGTGCCTAGAGATCCTGTCTTTCTGTTGGGTTTGCAGAAGTCCGGCGATTCTTCGGAGTATACCAGATCCACACGTCCGGGCGGTTTGATCGTCGGCCCTTCGGGGATAAAACGATGTCCGTCGTTACTCGGTATTACCTTGGCGGCGCCGTCGAACCTCTCTTTCAGTCGGTTGCCCACGTCTCGGAACGGAGGCATCCTCCTCCAACACGTCCTGAGTGTGCAGGAACCGGAGAGGCCGTGGCACTTGCATTCTGTACGCATGAAGTTCTTTACAGCCTGAAAATAGAACACTCAGATAAAATTCCTCAATCAACTTATAGAAAGTATAATATGAAACGGTGATGGTTTCAGAATTATCTTCTCACCTTGAAAGCTATAACGCAAGCAAGCAATAAAAAGTTTAACATTTCAATAATTTAGAATCATGTTATAAGGGAAAGCTTTAGAAAAATACAAGAACCTCAAAAATCATGGACAAACCAAGACCTAGCTGTTTGGCCAAACATTAGCCTACAGGACAGCACAAAGAAGATAAAAATTTCTTCCTTACCAGCCTTTGAAAATTGTATGGTAAAATTGCTACTTTTCAGTAGCCTATCTTTAAAAATTTTAAAATAATTCGACCACGCAGCTGAACCGCTGACTTGAGTTGAGCAGATTTCCAAAATTAAGTTTATAGGGTTCCAATCAACAATTTGGGAAATAGGTTTATTCACGACGGTGCTGAATAGCTGCAAAATGGTTCGCACGCCATTCCGCAAATTGGGAATATCTTTAACACAAAAAACATGGCGTGCTTCGCACGCCATTCGGCATTTTGGAAGTTTCCTCAATACACAATGCATTGCGTGCTTCACACGCCATTCCGAATATTGGGAATATCTTCAATACACAAAGCATTGCGTGATTCGCACGCCAACCCAGAGGTAGAATCCACTACATGACTTTGAACCAGGTACTTCTATGGTGTTTTACGTTTTGATCGATTTTGGGGGAACCAAGCGAGCTATAAGGTCGCGTAAAAAAACAAAATGTGTAGAATAAAATCCTACATTTATATTTGTAGGAAAAAACTCAAAAACAAATTCATTCTCGTAGGAACAAACTCAAAAAATAGTTACTTCCGGTCAAAAAACGTGCTTCCGATTGTTGGATTTTTTGGCTAAAGAACTCTTCCGAGCGACGTAGACAACCAACATGTTTAGCAAATTTGAACCAAATCGGAATTAAAATGTGGCCGCTAGAGTGCGAACACATATATATATATATATATATAATATGCTTTTTAATGACACACCAAAACGTGTTCTGGAGACCATGATCGCTGCTCATTTGCTACTCCTGTGCTCGTCGGCCGCTTCTCATACTGTTCCGGGTTTAAATTCAAATCCTTAGTCCTGACCTGACCCCCCCCCCCCCCCAGTTTTCCTTTCTACGGTCTTGCTTAAAATACACTTTTATACAGAAACACAGGGAAACCTATGTTTTGAAAGTTACTCTACAGAAGTGATAAACCTATCACTAACAATCGATAGGTACACAAAGTCGCCTTGTACCTTGTACGTGCAGAACATGGTAAGTGACAAGTAGTTGGTGTCATTTTTGTTCGGCGGAAAAAACCAAGTCGGTCGGAAACGAAATGAGATCGAAGTAATCAATCGCACATCAGAGTTGAGTTTTTTCACACTTCTCGTCTCAACTTTGATTGATTTGATGCGATTTGAAAAGCCGGGTTAGTTTACGAGTCCGATCTAATCTGATCGGATGTACCGAGGTGACGAGCCAGGCATAACTTACTGTTAACACCGGTCTAAGAATCGGTAAATTGTGTTTTTTCCCCGCGTATGTGTTGATTTCATTTGAAATTCTCGATTCCCAAGGCACACTTCGACTTCTTGTATTACCGTATGCAGTTTTTTCCGCTCCTTTTGTTTCATTGCATTTGTCACAAGTGTTGTAAACATCAATAAGAAATTCCTGAATTTCGTTATCGGCAGAAGCAGATGAAGTGACGAGCTGGGTGACGAGATTCCTCTACGCTGTGCGCATAACAAGTGCGCAGTTGGTCCAGTCCTGCGATTCAAATCTTGGAATATTTTACTGCTAACTAAGCCGGACGGGACAAGCCAGCATATCAAAATTATCTCAAAATATTAGGTTTCACAGCGAGTAGTTTTCTTCTGTACACAAATTCATCTCGCTTAAGGGGAGCAGGCGACCAAACAAAATTTTGTATTCAAAAATATTTTTATTGCACTTTTTTGTACCTTGAAATGTTTACTTTTAAAATATGTACGTTATTTTGCTCAAATACACTTAGAAACAAATAAAAAATAAACATAGTATGTAAACAAATTTTTTGTTGGACAGGGACGGTAAGGGTATTGTGGATCTGTTGAGTTGGTAAACCAATTCACTGCCAGCTGGGAATAGTCTTTTTGTGTGTTTTTGAGGTTATACGTGTTTGTGAATGAGAGCATTGTACTTTTACGTTCAATTTTGATCTTCGTTTGTAGTTTAGTGTTAGATTAGGAGTTTGTATTGCGCTTGAGTGTAAATAAGTTATCAGAATACCAAGAGCAAAAGTATCTTACAAAACTACTAAAATTTAGGGAAAATCAGTCCAAAAGTTTGACACTAGGCCTAGGCCTAATCAAATCTTGAATAACATTCCTAATCCTACAACTGAAAAACTAAATATAAATACTTCTTCAAAGAAACTGTCTTTTGATAAGTATGATAATTATGAAGGATCAGGTACTGGAGGAAGGTGAGGATCAAGATGATCCTAAGAAGATGATGATTATGGAGCTGGGACGTTTTAAGAATTAAATCGCATCAAAATGTGAGTTTTATTTTTCAGTCTGGTTTCGCCGAAAACTTGTTTTTCACATATTAAGGCACAATTATCTCAGAAACTACATATGGTAGAGGGCTGAAATTTTGTATGTTTAAATATCAGTGTATTTCCAAAGACTGCTGCCACTTTAGTTGTTCTATCTTGGCAAAAATGTATTAAAAATATTTATAAAATAAGAAAATATTAAATTACCTACAAAATTTATTTATAAACATATTTTAACTTAAGTGGTAGGGGATGTTCACAAATGTGTACCCTATGTATGAAAAAATTCAGGGTTGCAGCTCTTTTAGTTTCGAAAATAAATGTACCTAAAGTTTGTAAAATTAACATTCGCGGAATAGAAACGTCACGCTCCCTTAAGCTTATTTCTTTAAAAATTGCTGATACTTTGATATGATTTATATATCTTACAGGCAGAATATGCGGGATATTTATCTCAAATTAAAGAAAACAAAGAAACTGAGGAATAGAATAGCTGCAACAAAGTTATTTAAAATAGAGACACTAAGTAACCAGCTAAGTTATTGATGTATTCCACCATTTCATTATGACACCTAAGAATACTCAAAAGAAGAAAATTAAATTTTAGTTTTGAAATATAAAGTTCAGACAGAAATTAAATTTAGGGTGGAAGATAAGACTTCCTTGTAGAGAGTCACATATGAAAATAAGAAGTGAAACCCGTTTTATGGGGGATACCCTGTCCACCATATTGAATCTGACTCCCATAAGAACAATGCTGCAGAATAAGTAATTTTTTCCGTTAACTCGGTGGAATAAATTAAAAAATTTGGTTTTATTTTTAAGTACTGTCATATGCGGATGTTGATTGCTGAATACATTTTCAAAAAAACGTTTTATTGTTTTCATAAACGTATGATATAAATAGTAAACTTTAATATTTTTTATGTCATTTTAAAGCTATGTTCAATATGCATGCAAATGTTTTTTTTAAAATTAAGAAAAATATTTTGTTTAATATTTATTAACAATTTAAAACATTGATTTTTAATATTTTTTTTTTGTTGTCACTATTAATTATAGCGAAAAACTACCAAGCCATTCGCCTGAAGAATTTCATCTCCAAGATTTTGGTATTTTTTTAAAAACGCTATTTGAATAATTGCGGGTTTTAAATAGATTTAGGATGAGCAATGTCCGTGTAACCTACCGCCGCTATAGGGAGTCGCAGGTTGCTTTCTGTTTTTACTAGAGCCGACCCTTAAGTAATCGAATTGTAAATGGTTTTTATATCACTTAAGAATACCATTGCACTATTTGAGTTTGATAAAATCCCTTAGATTGTAGTAATTATCATACATAAACACTCCTGACACTAATATGTACAATATGTGAAATTTTTAGTAAAATCGGTTGAATAGTTTTCGAGTCTACAGATGACAAAGAACCAAAGAAACGTTAATTTTTATGAATATAAATTATTTTCAACATTGAGTTTGTAAATATATCATCTAGTGTAGTTGACATACCAGCCGCCCCGCGTCATTGTTGTGCAGTTTGACCAGCGTCTTGATGTCGCTCCGGCGTCGATACGGCGAATCCATGAAAGCTTTCGACTTCTTATAGCCGTAGTTGACGTTGTCACCGCAACCTCCCCACTCCCAGTCGCCTTCTTGGAGCATCCCTGCGTCGGGTCCGAGTCGACCGCTGCCTGTAACATACCTCGCCACTGCAAACCGTCAGACATTACGTTCACACACTAATGTAACACAACGGATCCTTGTTCACGTTCAGACCTGGAACTTAAAACTATGGTACATATTCTGTCAACGTCGCTGCTGGAGCTGCTAAGAAGTCCCCACTAAGAAGATTATCTGTAATATTAGTAACAGTGTTTGGTAGTCACTTACATCAACGTTGGTAAACTTGATTGTGAGTGGTTTTACTTTTAATAATAGACTAGCTTCCCGATCCGGCTTTGCACGGTGAGACAAATCAAAGTTAAATCTATATTAACCAAACAAATATATCAATAAATATGTTACTCAGTAGTTCTTATGGGGATTTTTAGTAACTTTGACCCCCAAACCCCCCTAAAATTTCGAATTTAAAAAAATCATTTCTTAGCGAGCACTTAGGGCTCTAGAGGAAGCTACATACCAAATTTCATTGTAATCCGTTCGGTGGTTTTTTTTAGAAACTTTGACCCCCCAAACCCCTCTTAAATTTCGAATCTTTTGAAACCCTTTCTTAGACAGCACATACGGCCCTAAAGGAAGCTACATACCAAATTTCATTCCAATCCGTTTAGTAGTTTTAGAGAAATCATGATTTAGTAACTTTGACCCCCCAAACCCCTTTTAAATTTCGAATCTTTTGAAACCCTTTCTTAGCCAACACCTACGACCCTAGAGGAAGCCACATACCAAATTTCATTGCAATCCGTTCGGTAGTTTTTGAGATTTCGTGATGAGTCAGTGAGTGGTATTTGGATTTTATACAGATTTAAGTCTATCAATATTTGGTAAAACAACTAAAAAAAGTATATAATTATTTAGTCGATAATAGCAAAAACTTTAGATACACTGTAAAAAGGAAATGTGTGCAGTTACACCTTAAAGGTGGCAGCTGTAGGAGCCACCCCAAGGTGTAATTGACAGGTGCTTTGTTTCAACCATTGGTGTTACAATCCACCTTAAGGGTGTAAGTTCCCAAAATATCCTAAGGTGTAACTCAAGTCCATTATGGTGTAGGCTAAATTTAGCTCACTCTGGGTGTAATATTTATACCCTGTAAGATGTAATATTTCTTCCATAAGGTGTAATATTCTCATTCTAGTTACACCTTCTTGGTGTTATAATTTTACCCTTAGGTGTAATATTCTCCCTCTAGTTACACTATCTGGGTGTAATATTTAAGCGAATGTACAAATTCGTGAAGTCTAAAAGGGCGAGATTAACATTAACCTTACACTGCCTTAAGCTTATCGCTTAATATATACGTTCCATTCAATAAATCAATTGTTTAGTATTTTTTCATGGTTTTTTCAGTATGGTTTGTATTCGTGAGATGTTTATAATTACTTAGCTCGGTACTAAGTTAGTCTGTATAGTTTTTATTGGCGAGACTTTAGAATAACATGTGAAAGGTCTACTATTTGTACAATATAAGCAACTTGTATGTAAGTATTCAAATATCGTTTTTTGCTCATACTGAAAAAACTTTAAAATGTCCCATTCACCCTTTTGGCAAAACACAGTCGATATGCATAGAAGGAAAAGATTACAGGTTAGATTCTTACCTTGCCAATATTCCAAGCGTCTACGTCTCAGTAGATTTTTTTTACTACACCGTTCCCTATTCCATCATTTCATAACCTCAAGTTCCGTCTTTCAGCCGTGTTCCATACAAAGTCAATTTTATTCTCACTGAGCATGCGCCCTTTCTTACTAAATGAACACCCTATTTTCACCTTTGCCGTCATCGTTGCACCTTTGGGATTAAACCTTCTCACCCTAGCTGGGATATTTACACCAATAGATGAGACCTTCCACCAAATGGGTGCAATTTAATACCATTTAAATTCACCCTCAAAGAGTATTCTATCACCTTATCACCTATTTACATCCCTATCACACCTTTGGGGTGTAATTCATACTCCCTTAGGTCGACCATTTCACCCTTATGGTGTAAAGGTTACTCAAAACACCTATAAGGTGTGTTATTGACATTTTTGGGTGACATTTGAACACCCTAAATGATGAAAAGTTACGCCACACTATTTACAGTGTAGTATTGTATTTTGATTTAAGGTGAACAAATCGATTGTCTATTATTACGAATCACTTATACTGGAGAAGTTCTAGTATGAGATGCACAGTAGACTCGAAGTTGATTCGAGCGGTGGGAGCCAGAAATGCTCAGTCTCTTGCCGCGCTCTGAACATAATACTTCGGTCTGGAAGCGAATAAAATATTCCAATAAATATATTGTCTGTGTGTGGTATCCCTTCCCATCCAGCGGACGGCGTACCAACTTACCTAAGTTCTTCCCTCCCGATAAAGCACCTGAGAGGTATATCTGACGAATTATACTACTAAAACATCCACTCAGAGTCGTACTTGATATGTTAACCTTTACAGTCAGGTACGCTAACCACTCTGCTACGCGATCGTCTGGTGGTGTTATCGGTTAAACTACTACGCCAATAGGAATGATTGTGTTTACCACATTACTAACGCATTTTATGTTGCTTTCTCTCTTCATTTGAAGAATTTAATGAAGTTAATTGCCGACCGTAAGCCTCATGTAGGCCTCATAACAAATAATACTCTTCAATAATACAATATTAATTTAATTGTAAATCTGTACCGTTTCAAATTTTAATGTTTAAAGGAAAACATGTCGGTAAAGTTTCAATCGTATGAGTTTTCAAATCAGCCACTCTCCAAATATAACACTATTTTTTATGTTAAAAATCCAAACTTTATTTTTATAATTTTCAATAGATTTTACTGATCTTCTTTAGGTAATCAGTGAAAATTTTATAAGATATGAACTATAATAAGAATGAATACTTTTAAAATAAGCGCATTTATTCAAATTTCCACATTTTTCTTCCAAATTCGACAAAAAGTGCATGTTCTTCTGTCTTTTCGATTGGAATTTATGTTGATGATCATGACCACCAATTAATTATTCTTAAGCAATTAACAAAAGTCACATTTTCCTTTATAATTAAACTATAAACTACAAGAATTGTCGACGAACAAAAAATATAAACTATTTAAAGTTTCAAAGAAATAAAAACATTAACGAAAGTTGAATAGGAGGATTCATATACGAACATTCAGCCATCTTTATAACTAGATGGGTTCATATAACCTGTTATCCGTAACAACGTTGCCACATCTTCAACAAAATAGTTGATATAGATATTCATATTATGAAGATGAACAAAAACATAATAGATTTTGCTAGTGTAAATTTAAACAGGCTTTGTACTTAGGCTATATATACAGGGTGATTCACTATGCGGCAATGTGTCGGTAGCTCATTATATAGCTAAAAATAAGAAAAAAAGTTCATATAAATATAGGAACGAAAATGCTTCGTTTTCCAGAAATTCGCAATTTTTTTACAAAATAATTCATATCTAGAGAACGGTTTGACTGATTGAGTTCAAACTTGGCATGAAGTTTAATCTAACCATGATCTATCTCAAGAAAACTAATCGATTCTATCCCACGGTGCGTTTCAAAGTGGAAACTATTTCCAACCTAAATTACTCAAAAGCGTCCATTTGAACAAAAAATGTCAAGACACCTTGTTTGTAGCCCTTTTGATTCCCTATCGGCTGGTGTGTCTGTCAAAACAATCTGATGAAGGATAAATAAATAGCCAAGTTACAGGTAAATAGAGCGTCGATAATCCGAACGTCAATAATCCGTAACGTCAAAAATCCGAACGCGTCCGAGGTAGCCCTCGCAAAAATTTTGTTTTCGCAAATTCTAATTGCATCGTTAAAAATTTCACAAAAATCTTCATCGCAGTTTGACATTATTATCTCTTTTTAAACACTTCTTAATACCTGCTCTCACACGCCCTCACTGCAGACTGGCTGTCAGTATTTTTACTGTCACGCTAATGAGCTGCTTTAGCGCTATGAGTAAACATACAGAAAGTTCATTCATTTCTCTTTGTGTAATCATTATGACAGAGTATCTTACATACAGTAGTGTACTATACAGTATTTTTTTTATTTTTCGTTTGTGTTAACTATAATGTACAAGTGAACTTTTAATTATGTACTGTACTGTAATTGAGAGTTACAAGTGTAATCATGTTAGCTCTACTGTATGTTCAGGTTCTTCTAAATCATAATATGTAAGTAGTCTTACATACTGTATTGTAATTACATTACCTCTTGTACTGTTTAACCACTTTAATCGATTAAAGGGCTTATATTTTGGCCTAAATGGCATTTTCTTCGTTATTTTCAAAAATCCGAATAAATTGATAAATCCGAACCCCCCTCGGTCCCAATTAGTTCGGATTTTCGACGCTCTACTAACAGAAAATGTACGTACAACATTGCTGTGTTTACTGTGTTGGTATAGGATGCCGGGTCGAACAAACCAATTGTTACACTTAACTTAACACATGTTCTTTTTCTTGAGATATATCATTGTTAGGTTAAACTTCATGCCAGGTTTGAACTCAGTCAGTCAAACGTTTCTCTAGATCTTCTATATATTAATAGGCAAGCACAAAACTTGTCGTCCTTTTTTCTCAGATTGTGTGCATCGTAGGAGAAATTCGCGCATACCGTTAGAAAGGTAGTGTCCTGTAGATGAGCAGAATCCCACTATAATTTACATCGGTCCTCAGGGATACGCCCCAGTAGCCCTCAACGTTTCAATGTTAATCTTATGGAAGGTCAATCTTAAGGAAGAAGAAGAAGGATTTCTTTTGATTTTATCAGGGGCACAAAAAACAGCTGTTCATATGAAAATCTTAAAACAGCTGATTTTGATTAACAGCTGATTTTGATCAACAACTGATTTGGATCAAAAACTGAATATAATTTTAGGTTAGGTAAATCAAGCAATAGCAATAGCGAAGCATTGCCGGGTCCACTAGTATAAATTATTTTGTACAGAAAACAAAATGGCGGTTATCTGGGAACGAAACGTTTTATATGATCTTTTTTCTTATTTTTAGCTATAGAATGAGCTACTGAGACATTGCGGCATAGTTCTGATCTCCTCTTTTTAACTTTCCAAATTTCTTTCAGTCCACGCAATATTTTGCCTATTACTTCACACATGAGTTCGAGTAATACATGTACAAAGTTCGACTTGTAGGCGGAATCGTGAGCACCGCTAGTAGGAAACAATAAAACAAATAACCTATTTGACCAGATCTCAAACTGAATCGACCATCGCCGGCATGACACTACAGTTTATATATCGGTAGCAATTACTTACCTTTAATAGTTTTATCGCAACTACATTCGATGAGATCCCCCATAGTGCAGGCTCTGGTGACCGAGTACGTAACCCCCGCAGCCATGATGGCGTTCACGAAGCTGCTCTCTCTTGTGTCTGCAACAACCAACCATAGCACGTTCCTGGTTATTTATAAGGCGTAACATTTTTGATTATCTTATATTATTAAGTTACGTATTCACTCAATCATTACGCCATTTTGTACGCGTTAGTAATGCATCTTGACACTCGGGGATAAACACCTAACCACTGAAACTTAATGTCCGAAATGATTTGTTATTCATGTACTTTTACTATACTTTGTCAGAACCAAATCTTCCCGTATAGAGATATGTTTCGTATTTATGTATTCTAACAATGAATTAACATTATTAAATGACCGGAAAAAAAAATATAGCCTGAAGTTCTAACTTATAGTCTCTGATCCCAGAGTGTTCCAGCAAATGTTCCCGTATTGAGCTATGTTATATATTTATACTAGCTGTCTCGATCCAGCTTTGCACAGATAGACAAATCAAAGTTAAACGTATATTCACAAAAATATATATCAATAAATATATTACACTATGTATTTCTTATGGGGATTTTCGGTAACGTTGACCCCCCCAAACCCCCCTAAAATTTCGAATTTTTTTGAAACCTTTCTTAGCTAGTAACTAGGGCCCTAGAGGAAGCTACATTCAAAATTTCATTCCAATCCGTTCGGAGGTTTTTCTTAGTATCCTTAACACATAATTAGGTTGTAGTTTTCCTAACGTCCTCCATTTATTATATACTAGCTGGTCCGATCCGGCTTTGCACGGATATACAAATCAGAGTTAAATTTATATTTTAAAAAATATCAGTAAATATATTATACTATGTTTTTATTATGGTTATTTTTATTAAATTTGATCCCCCTAAAATTTCGAATTTTTTGAAAACCTTTCTTAGCGAGCACCTAGGACCCTAGAGGAAGTTACATACCAAATTTCATTCCAATCCGTTCGGTGGTTTGATTTAGTAACTTTGACCCCCTCCAAACTCCCCCTAAGATTTCGAGTCTTTTGAAACCCTTACTTAGCCAGCACCTACGGCCCTAGAAGAAGCTACATATCAAATTTCATTGCAATCCGTTCAGTAGTTTAAGAGAAATCGAGAGATTTAGTAACTTTGCCCCTCCAAACCCCTCTAAAATTTCGAATTTTTTGAAAACCTTTCTTAGTGAGCACCTATGGCCCTAGAGGAAGCTACATACCAAATTTCATTGCAATCCGTTCAGTAGTTTTAGGGAAATCGTGATTTAGTAACTTTGACCTCCCCCAAAACCCCCCTAAAATTTAGAGTTTTTTGAAAAACTTTCTTAGTGAGCACCTATGGCCCTAGAGGAAGCGACTTACTAAATTTAATTGCAATCCGTTCGGTAGTTTTTGAGATTTCGTGATGAGTCAGTGAGTGAGTGAGTGAGTGGTATTTGGATTATATATATATAGATATTCTAACAATTAATTAACATAATTAAAGGCATGGAAAAAGAAATACGAATGAGTAACTTAACTTTAAAAGTCGTCATTTAATGAAGAACTAATGTCACTTGCTGACGGTTCATCACATGTTACTTTCGTCGACGTATAGCCGGCCAATTGCCTTATCTTATCTTGTTTTCTATTCCGTCTCTTCAAACATGTTTATTTGTCTATTTCAATCCATTAAAGATTATTGTTTACTATTAGTTGGGTTGGTTTGCTTGAAACATACTGGTACTATATACAGTAGGCCTACTATAAGTTGCAGATTATTTTTTCCAAATTTGTTGTGTTGTGAATTTATGTTAATTCATTGTTAGAATACATAAATACGAAACATATCTCAATACGGAAATATTTGGTTCTGACACAGTAATAGTAAACAATTACCAAATTAAGATAATTCCAGAGCAGATTGAGATACTGATACAAAACTTTTGTACTATCAAATTTAAATATTGCAGGAAATTTACAATTTTTCAACTAAACTGTTTTAAAATGACACCCATAAAAATTTGTATTTTACATATCTTGAAAACGCAGTTAAAAAAACTCAAATGATATTCTTTTACATGTTTTTATACTGATTATGTTCTTAATATTATTTATTGACAGCCGAGATATATGTAAAAAAAAACTAAAAAATTAAAGGCTAATTTACCAGAAGGTAGGCTTACAATGAAATAATTTACAAACAATTAAATCTATATCCATACTAATATTATAAAGAGGTAAAATTTGTTAGTTTGTTTGTATGTAGGGGGTAATCTCTAGAACTACTGAAAACCGATGGAAAGAAAATAGTTTTAATAACAAGCTACACTATTAGTCGGAAAACATTCTTAGGTAAGGCCTAGCCTGACGAACCAACACATGTACTTACATTTATTGCCGTAGTAACCAATTGAATAAAATAACAGATAAAACAAATATTTGCTCTAATATTTCCATTAATAGCTGATTTTTACACTTTTAAGCAATTATTTTTGAATTCCTACCTTTTAGATTAGATTTTTAAAGTGTAGACCTGCGCCTTGCTGAATCTTTTAACCTTTATTATAACTGCTGTTATAAAATAATAATTTGATTTGAACATTTAACATGATTTACCATCTTAGCTTTGGGATTATTGTTACCTACACCTTTATTATAAAGAAAACATAGCATGATTATGTATATAGAAGGTTCCAACAGGGGCGGCGTGCGGAGCATGCAAGGGTTTCCCCTAGTTACAAATAAAACTGCAGCCAGTCAGTCAAATCAGTCTACATAATATAACAGACTAAAGTTTTCTTTCAAATGCTGTAGTAAGCACTACATTACATTATTTGCTATCAACACGTTAATTTTAATTACACCAATAAAATAGAAAATGTCAGGTTTAGGTTATTGCACATCCGATTGTCCTAAGTAAAAATTTAGAATTGTATTTTTAATGTGCAATGTTTTAGTTGTAGTAAGTTACCAAATATTTTATTTAGTTCGTTTTCTAGCAATATTTCAGCTACGCTTTAGGTTACAACAATAAGATCAACAACAAGTTGAATGTTCAAAGGTATGAAACAGTGCCTTTTGACATTAAACAAAATATATTATATCTTATCAAGAATTATCTTCTTTTTTATTTGGAAAAAAAAACAGAAATGGCTGAAGGAAATAAATTCATCATTTCAGGAATAAGTTTCTATGATATTTTCTAACTGCAGAGAGTTTCAAAACACCATATTATGTAGTACTAATTAAACATTTGGTAATTGTTTACTATTACTTTGTCGGAACAAAATCTTTACGTAGGAGATATGTTTCGTATTTGTGTGTTATAACAACAAATTAGCATTAATCTCCCTGGAAAATAAATTCACCCTAAGAAAATGAAAAAAAATAAATTATTTTAATATTTTGTATATATTGTTTTTATAGTAAGCCTTCGAAAGGGTAAAAACGCTAAGGAAGTATTATGAAAACCGATAGTTAACTGTTCTTAGGCTACTCGTTCGTATTAGTAGTTCGTATTATTAAATTGTGAAAATATAAAGTTTTAGTTACTTAGAAGCAGGTATGTGAAGCTGGTCGTCCATTAGGTCGGTAGAGAGGTGCTGAGCAGCGCGGAAAACTACCGCTCTCGAACAAAATTTATTCACGACGAAATAATAATTTTGTTTAGAATCATATTACTTAAAAACTTTATGAGCTAGAACAATCTGAAATGGTTTATTATTTACAGCAAACATTTGGCAACAAAATTTTTTTATTGAAAAATTAGAAGAGTTACGGTATTTAAAAAAAAAAGAAAGAAAATGTATTTAAATTCTAACAAAAAGGCTTCGTTCATTAGGGAGGTAGTGCGGCACGTTTTTTGAATAAATGACAAACGAAGGTCGGTACCTCACGCGACGCGTTTTCTCTACCTACCTAGTGGACGAGATCGCGGTCTGAATTTGTTGGGTTCGGATATCTTCGACTGTACTCGGCAACATTCGCACCTATCCAACTCTCATATCGGCAGGTGGTCTACAGTCGCAACAAAATCTTTCTGCACGTGTCGCAATTCAAAGGTAAATATATTTTGTAGATTCGTTACTAACAAAAATTGTTTGTCTTCCTTCCTTAAATGTTTTCTCATCTCTCAAGAGATCTGGGAAAAGATGATGATATTCTCCAAAGATGAGCCTTTTTGAATTAATTTCATGAACCCACATCTTACGTATTTTTACTATCTTTTCTTCTGCTTCAACTATCGCTGCAAGGAAAAACATTTCTTCGTCACTGTCTGTGTCCATCGTTGTATCTTTGAACACTGTCAAACCATGACTGAATATCAGGTGACCAGAATCGTGGGAAAGCCGCTGCGCCGCGCCGCGCTCTGAGTGGACGAGGCTCTTCACGAAGCCCGCACGGCGCCGCGCCGCGTCACGCCTCTCTACCGACCTAGTGGACGGCCAGTTTCAATTGATTCACCTAACAATAACCTTCTTAATGAGTATAAAAATGATGTTTACAATTACTACACTGATTAAACGTGTCAAATAGGCTATATGTTGAAGGAATGGCTAGGTACGTATCGAGATGACGTAGGCAGACTTGTTAGTACCACTTAAACACGATATTTTTTAAACTCTGAATAAACTAGGAAATTCGACTCTAATGTAACACAATCACCTATCTAGAGTTTAAAATAAACACAACATTGTGATCAAGGTCGCCATGTTAATGTGACGCTATAATACATTAAGGTTAGGTAACTGCACCGAGTTAAATTATCAAGTAGCGTTTTTATTACAGGCGCTATAAACGATAAAACATAAATTTTAATCTTATTATGTTACTGTCGACATTTTGGCACAGATAGTTGCTTTTTTGGGCGACAGCCAAATGGAAAATATTAAAATAATTATATATGATTCTTAACGATGAACTGGACTTCTGAAATATTAGGATAGCCGCAAAACTGAATTTGGTCTGAAGATGGAGTTTATCGTTCTTTATTGTATTTGCTTAAATAGACTTACAAAAATATTTTGGTTAAAGCTACTCAGAGAGGAAATATACAGGGTGGTTCAGAACTATGCGGAAATGTCTTGGAAATTCATTTTATAGCTAAAAAAAAGAAACAAATTCCATATAAACATTAGGCCCAAAAACGCTTCGTTTTCCATTTATCCGCCGTTTTGTTTTTTGTTCAAAATAATTCACATCTAGAGAAATAATTTACTGATTGAGTTAAAACTTGGCTTGAAGTTTAAGCTAACAATGATTTATATAAAAAAAATAAGCGATTAAATCCAAAAGTATGCGTTTCAAAATGGCGGCTGTTTTAAAATTTTAAACCTAAATTACTGAAAAAGCGTACATTTAACAAAAAATATTAAGACACATGTTTTGTAGCCCTTTTGATTCCCTATCGGATGGTCTCACTGTCAAAACAATCGGATAAAGGATAATAGTTAGGTTACGTGTGATAATTGGTTTGTTTAACCCGGCATCATATACCAACACAGTAAACACAAGAATATTGTATGCACATTTGCTGTTATCATCTTTAACTCAGCTATTATCCTCCATCCGATTGTTTTGACAGTAACACCATCCGATAGGGAATCAAAAGGGCTACAAAAAAGGTGGCTTGCATTTTGTTGTAAAATGTACGGTTTTTGAGTAATTTAGGTTTGAAATTTTAAAACAGCCGCCATTTTGAAACGCATTATTGGATGTAATCGATTTTTTGTAGATGTATAATTGTTAGGTTAAACTTCATCCCACGTTTGAACTCAATCAGTCAAACATTTTTCTAGATATGAATTATGTTGTACAAAAAACCAAATAGCGGATATCTGGAAAAAGGATCGTTTTCGGGCCTATGTTTATACGGACTTTTTGTCTTAGTTTTAGCTATAGAATGAGCTTCCGAGACATTGCCACGTAGTTCTGAATCACCCTGTATAATTTAATCAAGCCACGGTTATTGTTATTACTAAGATGGTTAGTTTAGTACATTGAGCAGAGTATCGTGCATTGTTGAAGTTTGGTAAAACTTGCGGAAAAATTGGATTTCGTGTTAGCAGACTTTAAAAGAAAAAATCCATCCATTTTAAAACAGTGATATGGAAAATACTAGGCCTGTATCTTATTATTAAAACAAAAATTTCGTTTTCGATTTATATTTATATAAACTGGTTTCTTTATAGTTTTAAAGCAAACACACGAAATTTGGAATCGCCCTATACGTTTAAAAAGAAAAAATTCATTAATTATTAGATTTATGACTTATAGTCTTCAATATTCCATTATCGTCGCTAAACGACGGCCGTTTCAGCTATTCAGCCATTTTCAAGTTTATTTTCAGGTTTCCCTTCGCCATTTACACATAGTTACATAACGATTACACAATAAATAAATAAAAACCCACTTACACGTCCGTATTTCTCAGACTAATTACTCGTGAGCGACTACATACGACGCTGTCCCGGGACGCACTGATGGTATACAAGTTAATCGCCTGGGTTATCAATAAGTGTCAATATAGTGTCGCATAAAGCGTTATATTCGAAGTTTAGTTTTTCATTTAATAACTTGCTATTATCTATTTTGTAGCTCTTGTATATTTCGATCTGTTCTAGCGCGTTTATCAACTTTCCCTTTTTACAACGATGTAATATTTCGAGGGTACCGTCTATGCTGGAGTAACCATGCTCATTCTGGATGATATGTTCGGCAAATTTCGCCTCGGTTCTTGTCAGATTCGGACTTTGTTTGGCCGACGGAAGGTGTTCTTTAAATATTTTCTTAAAATATCTTCCTGTTTGTCCTATATATATTTTTGGACAATCGCGACGTGATAATTGATATAGGTACTCCTGAGCCTTCAAATTTGTCTTTTAATTTACTTGTATTACTTAAGTAACAATTCAAACTATTTTTGGTTTTATAAGTGGTCTTGAAGCCATGACAGTTGAGGATATTTTCAAGCGTGTGTGCAAGCAGCTTAATAGTTAAACACCATAATTTGTCTTTCTTTCTTTGTGATAATTCTTTAATTTTGTGTTTCCTGTTTTGTTTCTTGAGTAATCTATCTACAATTGAAACGTTGTAACCATTATTGGCGGCAATGCAATACGGGCATGTAAGTGTGGTTTATTTATTTATTGTGTAATCGTTGTGTAAGTGTTTGTGTAAACGACGAAGGGAAACCTGAAAATGAACTTGAAAATGGCTTAATAGCAGAAACGGCCTTCGTTTAGCGACGATAATGGAATATTGAAGACGGTAAGTCATAAATCTAATAATTAGTGATCAATATTCGGAATTGCGACGGACAATTGTTATAACACAAATTCGTCCAACGGTTCACTGCTAAGCTCTTCGCGTAAAAACCAAAACAAACAATACAAATCCTGTTATGAAATTGAATCCTTTCCCGCTCAAATCTCTGATCTACCAACGAACGTTTAACCGAATCGTTCCACGTTGCTTAATCTATTCAGTAGGTCGGTAATCTGATCCGACTATTAAGTTTACAATCTGGAAAACAATAAAATACACTTTAGCGTCGATCTAGTTCAACACACTGATTTACTAGCCGGGCTCATGCATTATGGAAACCCATGCCGGCGGATCAGCTGATGGTTTCAAATGACTCATTAAATACCAGTCATCATGTTCTTGTCTCACGTGTTAACTAATTAATGCGCGCGTCGCTCGTCTCTCAATTAGTCTAGCCTAGGCCTTTGTCGTTGTTATTTTTTTTTTTTTTTTTTGTGGTTTCTTGGAACGGTCGTGATCAGCGAGACGAGCTAGCTACAGTGAATGTACTGATCGCGGTGGCAGGGTTTACCAGGAATTCATTGAAATTTGAAAAAAAGTGCTGAACTTATTATTTAAACCGCTGTGTGCAATTAATAAAACATCCATTAAGGTTTGTAAGTCTTTCTTTTAGGACCGATTTTATTAGGAACTGAACTAGATAAAATTCAACATGACTAGCTTCCCCGTGCGAATATTTCGTAGTAGTCTATTTTTTGCCTGATTTAATACTACAATATATTTCATTAGGTAAATTACGTTTATTTATTTACGTTGGTTTAATTTGATTGATTTGTGTTATAGATTACACTTGCATATAGAATGTAAACAAGCTAAATAACAGCTGTCATGTTAGTTAAACAGATTGTTAATAGATGGCGCCTTTCATTAGGAACCATATGAATTATAATATAACAGTACAATCAATTTGTTGTTACTATAACAGATGTTTTATAAAAAATGTCTGAAGAAGAAGAAATGGAAAGAAGAGTAATACAATTTTGAGATTTTGACTTTATTGTAAACTAGAAGAGTCTGTAAAAAGGTTATTTTTTAGAATTGTGATGTATATCAAGAATAAACTAAGTTATATGGTAAATGAAAGGAAATATTTGTTTATTTATAAAGGATATTATAAATTTGCGCACCAACTCGAGGGCAGTATTACACCAAATCCTCAATTAACTATAACCATATTAATATAATATGAAACTAAACACATGGATTTGTATAACCTTCCAGTAAAACCATTAGTATCAAATCAAATTCAATAATTATTATTACTAAGCAGAATAATAATAAAGGTATTTATTTAAATTTATTTGCCCATATCAATGATATGTATATTAGTATAAGTATAGTATTCAGTTCTTAGTAATATATATTGCCCCTGTGTGTTAACCTTAACTATTTAAAATCCATTTGACCGGAACTAAACCCGAAGTAAATAATAATCCATTATATAGAGTTTATTGTGTTGCCTTGGACTGTTAATTATATCTTTATAATTACCTTGTATTAGTTGTCTTTAGTCCTTAATTGTAGATTATAGCTACAGCGCTGTTTCGCTGAACACAGACGGCTTCGTCAGGCTTGTACTAACATATACACGAACATATAACACACACAAAATCGGAGTAAAACTAATCGTAAAAATTTAATAAAAATGTTTGTGGCCACATTGCTACGTCGTTCATGTCCAGCCTAGATGTCAGGACACTAGATGTGGACAGAGGTTATCAGTATGTTCTGATAATTAAGTTGAAAGTTTGAACGAATGGTGGATCTATTTGTTTTGTTATGTTTGCTTGATAAAATATATATAGGCCAAACAGGACGCTCGTTCAAAACAAGATTTAAGGAACATATCCCTAGCCATAAAAAAAACAATAACAGACAGACAGAACTCACACTAAGCAGAACACTTAATTAATGAGAACCATAATTACACTAATTTACAAATTTTGCACAAAGTCAATAAAGGGACTACAATGGATATATTAGAAGAATTTCAGATATATAAAGAGTACAAAAATAATCCAGATAACATGTTGAACGACAAGTCCAACCCTATATACGACATAATCGCCAGAGTCAAGCACTTTAAAACCCTAACCTAAAAGCTAGAAGTACAAAAATAATTGCTTCAAAATTTGAAATCAGCTGTTAATGGAAATATTGGAGCAATCAGCTATATTATCTGTTATTTTATTCAATTGGTTGCTATGGTAATAAATGTGATAGTTTATCATTCTAGGCCTAACCTAAGAATTTTTCCGACTAAATTTGCAAATATTGAAATAAAAAAAGGTTTTTATAGAAAAAAATTATAGCCTATGTTACTCAGGGAAAGTGTAGCTTTTTATTAGTAAAACTATTTTTTCAATCGGTTCAGTAGTTCCAGAGATTTCCCCCTACATACAAACAAACAAACTTTACCTCTTTATAATATTAGTATAAATGTATGAAAAGTGAATAGAACAGCCATACAACCTTCCAAAAATCACACTTATAAGGTTTCTATTTTATGTGTGTGTCAACGTGTATCTTTTATAGGTTAATAAGTAGCAGATTTTATTTAAAAATATTTATTTATTATTACAGTATATATTATTTATTTATTACCAAATGTTTTAATGTAAACTGCAGAACAGCTGTTTTATGTTTTTAATTTATTTATTTAATACCAAATGTTTTAATGTAAACAAAGCAGACGTTTTTAAATTCTCATGTATTTCTTATGAGGATTTTTCGTTTTTCGAGGACTTTAAAAACCCCTTAGTTTTTAATTTTAGAAAAAACTTATATTTTTCACTCGTTCCTTAAATCGATATCTTTAATTTGATACTTTTCCCATCATCCTCCGATTCACCAAATTCCCTCAATTTTGAATCTAAAATTTCGCTTACAGAATTATATATACATGTATACATATTTACATATGATTTTTAATGACACCCCAAAACGAGCTCTGGGGACCATGATCGATGCTCATTTGCTAATCCCGACCTTGGGTCTTACCATAAGGGCCACTGCAAAAGCTCATTTTTCCTATGGAAATTCACTAATAATCTCAGACAAAGTTCTGTTGTTTTTATTTCAATACAACAACTCCAATTACAGCTATGGCATTATATCGACGTATAGTAAAGTAGTCCAACTAAAAGAAAAACTAAAAATTCTTCGAAAAAAAGAATAAATAATTCAAAGCTTAAATATTAAACATCAAATATCGAGTCTCATAAATAAATAGTAGGTAAAAACAGTCTCACGAGAGCCAGCGGGATATCTGGACCAGAGCGGACAAAAAGGAGCGGAAAAAGGCTCGCGTAGCTCCAGAAGCATGTTATAAATCTTGGTACAAGGCGAGCCATCTTAGCCAGCTCCGCAATTATCCGCATTCCGCCAATAACCAGCTCCAGAATGGCTTTTTGATGTGAACTTTTTTAAACCGCGAATTTTATCATCGGTTATCGCATTAAATTCTCTATAAATGTTGTGTGCCCCTCCGAGCTAGCAGTGAGAACATACGCTAACGCCCTTGTTAGATGTTTTTGTATTCAGAAGGCGTCTGCAGTATTAAGTTTGGAGTTAGGTGGATTCAACCCACGCCGGTCATTTCGTACTACGAATGTACAATGGCTGTACTGTGGTTCCCAAAGTGACCGGAACACTAAGATTTAACATGACAAGTTTGCATATTTCTGATTCGTTTCTTAGTGTTTTGTAAGGCAAAGTTGTAGGTTAACTTAACTAATATCTATATAAAAATAAAAATGTAAATGTTCGTTTGTTCAAAAATCAAATCTCCGAAATAGAATAAGGCATGTTAAAATTTAATAGTAAGCCTGTTTATTTATACGCCTAATATACGGAAAGTTTAATTATATTATCTAAAGCGGTACAAATTTGGCTTATTTGTAGCCCTTAATGTACAGAACCATATGCAAAAAACCGCATCTTTCTAAAAGTTCTCAAGGTTTTTATCCACACTTTGATTTTATTTTGTTTTATTATGATTGAAAAAACGGGAATAAATATTGAAAAAAGTGAAACAAAAAGAACTTTCCGACTTATAATTAATTATTACTTATTACACGATGCAAGGCCGTAGCAAGGACAACTTTTCAAGGGGGAGGGGGGCAGGTCAGGACCGGGGATTTGAATTTGAATTTAAACCCTTTTAACACGTTCACTGCTAAAGACGCACATGTGATCTTGACACTAAACACTATGAGAAGCGGCCGTCGCACAGTGCATTGCACGCCAACCCCCTTATTGGGAGAATTTACAATACACAATGCATTGCGTGCTTCACACGCCAACCCCAATTTTAGGAGAATTTTCAATACACAATGCATTGCGTGCTTCGCACGTCAACACTCGTATTGGGAGAATTTTAAATTCACAGAGCATTGCGCGCTTCGCACGCCAACCCCCTTATTGGGAGTATTTTCAATACACAATGCACTGCGTGTTTTGTTAGAGTAAAGTATTTTTGTTAAACCTTCATAGTTTTCTTGTTTAATAGGTCAGATCAAGCTCACAAGAGCTGTAACATTCTGCATCCATGTGTATTGTACGTTGTAGTTTAATCAAGTATAGGCCAGTCGTAGGGGTAATTTTAGACCAAAAGTTCCAGTAATTTACAATATGGCAGATTTTTATAAGTACATTATAGTATGTAAATTAACATAAAAAAATTTTTACCAGTCTATCAATTTCCCAAAGTCGAAAAAAATCGAAAAACATTTTTTTTCGATATTCCCTAATATTTTGAGTTAGGAAGAAGATAAATAAAAATAAAAATACCACCGTGTAGGGGAAGTGTTTTTCAATAAAAAAGGTCAAATGTATTTCTTTCGTCCAAGCAATGGTTTGTCTGGAAAAAATCGATAATATAGGTATGTATTTTGCAGCAGTTGGACTTCGTGGGTCCGGTACTCCTAAAATCGAGAAACCCATTAATAAGTCAAGTGGCTCTAGATCGGGTCATTTTCAAGATAACAAGCTGATACTCAGCTTAAATGTTTAAAATATATATTTTACTCCTATGTCAAGTTTCAATTCAATATATTAAAATTCAGCCAATTTAGAATGAGCCAACGTTTCATATATGAATGAGATTTCCCCTGCTGCAAAATACATACCTGCATTATAGAATTTTTTCCAGACAAACCATTGCTCGCACGAAAGAAATACATATGACCTTTTTTATTGAAAAATACTACCCCTGCACGGTGGTATTTTTTATTTTTATTTATCTTCATCCCTGCTCGAAATATTAAGGAATATCGAAAAACAAAAGTTTTCGTTTTTATTTTTCGATTTTGGGAAATCGATAGACTGGTAAACTTTTTTTATATTAATCTACATACTTTCATGTATTTATAAAAAAAATCAGCCGTATTGCAAATTACTGGTAGTTGTAATCTACACCGACTGGGCTAGTATATCTAAATATCAGTATTCATGCAATGCACAATGATGTAAAATATGTTGTTGGATCCTCTGTTGTGTTGTCTATTTTATAATTTAATTTGCACTTTTTAAACTTAGTATTAATATTTACTACTAAATTTTGGGTGGGGTTTGACCCTTTAACCCCCTGACACCATGATTGTTGGAGAGGGAAACACTCACCCCGTAAAAGTACTTTCTTGAGGCTTCGTTTCGCCGTCGTACAGTTCCAGCGACGATTACGGAATTGGAATTGGCACTCTTTAGTCCCAAGTTGAACTCCCTTCGTTATCTCCTTCAGGAGCGCCGGTTCGTTCTTGCACATGTCCGCAACGCGACCTTTGAGCCTCCGGGTCTTCTTGCAGATCAGAGTGGGGTCCATCACTACTTGATTCCCAGTCCTGTAACCAGCAAATATATTTGGTCATCATATTTTAGAACTAAAAATAAATCGTACCTGAAAATTATGTTAGTCTTAATCAGGCACTTTTCTCTTGCCTGTTGGACAAGAAGGCTACGGCTACGCTAGGCGACCTGGTCGCGGGTAGGTGCCACACTTAGCGACAGTCGCGGTATCACAGTTGATAACTTCTTTGAATGAGGAGAAGTTATAAAAGAAAAATTATTTATAGTTACTGCTCTTGATTGCCATACGGCGTTACTTTAAAAAGAAGAAAAAGCCTAGATTAGAAGTAAATCGTCTGATTAGTGTGCGTTTGAATCAAGGTCAGTATTACACCGTAATGTCATGGCTTAGGGAGATTAAAAAAAAGTTTTTTTCTTATTTTCGAATGAGCACAGCATCGTTTGATGAACTTCCGTCACAGTAAATAAATTTTAACGTAAATATACTTTTTGTGTAAATTTGAAAAACAACTCTAAAAAAGTAAGGTTTTTCAGCAAAAATGAAAAAAATGCAATTTTACAACTTCGAATGTTTAATTTTTAAAATGAAATAGTCTATTGAAACTGCTTGAGTCCCCAAAAATTTAATAAAGAGTTATTTAAAAAAATATATATAAATACCGCTTAAAAATAACAATAATTTAATGCTGATTTTTTTCAGCATTTTCACAAAATGTTTATGAGTTACAACAATCAGCTACATTTAAAATGAAAGGTATCGTCAAGAGCTACAAGAATTCACTAAACAACCTTTTAGTTAATTTATTTATTGCTTTTTTATTGTTTAAATAAACAATTACAAAATTAAAAACTTTCTCTCTCACTAATTTAACTTTGATCTAGGGCAAAACCTGAAGATAATTTTAAAAGCTATGTCCGAAAGATGTTGACACTATTTTCATTAATAAAAGTATCAGCTTCAAAGGGCATGGTTATTTCAAAAAGAGAAACATTACTTACAGTACTACTGAAAACCACTGAACTAGCATCAAGCGCACTTGAACCAGGTGGAGCGACATATAGCAACCCGTCGCCTAGCGTGGCCGGCTCCATTAGATAACATGGGGAGCGTACTTGTCGCTGCGACTAGAAAACGCTCCCGGCGCGTTCTATTTGCTGTCGTTGGTCGCGGGTCGCCTTGCGTGGCCGTATCTCTATCATTCAATGCTTTCCACTTTTTTTCTTTCTAGCAGCGACCAGGTCGCGACGACCTGGTCGCCTAGCGGGCGCCGCCGTAGCCTCAGAGATAATTTGAATGGATTAACCTAATGATAAACCATGTTGTTTCTGAGTCTCCTTGTTGTATCATCATATTCAAAATAATGAAATAAAAAGTATTAAACTTAGTTTGTTAAAAATATGTTCCTACCGTTGTTTTAAATAGTTTCTTTTTTATGTTTTTTTTTTTTGTCTAAGAGAGTGTATTAATAGCAAACATATTAGAAACTAGCAGGTACCCGTGGCTTCGCACACGGTCCAAACATCCATCGCATAGAGAGTTTTAGTCCAAATCTATCATTGCTTCATGTTGAAAAACATTTCCAGCTTTCTCGCTTTAAGGGAAGTATAGTATAAATGTTTATTGTTTTAGGGGTTGTTATTACATTTTCACCCCTTAGCAGTACACTAAAAAATACAAATACGGTTAACGTTTTATACTTGTCTTGAAAGAAATAAAATGTACAAATTTTCAGCTCTCTAGTCTTAATGGAAGTATAATAGTAAATATTTATTGTTTTAGGGGTCTTTTCAAACCTTAAATCTAAATGAATTCTAGCGTACGTCTCATTCCAGGTCATGATCTATATGTATGCTAAATTTTCATTCAAATCCATCCAGTAGTGTTTACGTGATTGAGTAACACACACATACACAAAGAAACCATTACATTTTTATATAACAGTATAGACTGGCATCAGCTTGGATTCCATAAAAATAAACGGTACCAGAAACTGGCACATACTTTCTCACAAACGTATTTAAATTATTAAACAGATTCACTGTGACTTCATAATTAATTGTATTCAAGTAGGAAAGGGGATACATTAAAGTAGGAGAGTAACTAATAAATAATAAACTTGTTAATCAATACATATACTCTTTATAAACCGTATTTAAACAAGATATCTAAAAGAGTATAGTTTTAAGAGTTGATGGCCAAGTTTAATACCATGTTCAGTCATCAATTCCATCAAAGTTCCCGAAATAAAACAACAGTCCAGAAATACTTGTATACTTTGAAACAATACATAATTCTATCCAAGGCGCGTTTATTTGTAGAACAAGCGCGGTTGTATTTACAATAAATAAACTCAGAATTAGTCAACAAAATAGAGGCTGTATATTGAACCGACCGTAGTTGTAAAACTGTTATGTTATGGGCTCCGTTCAAACATCTGGAACAAGGATTTAGTTGAAATACAAGCAACAGCTCGGGTTGGTTGGTGTGACTCTATAGGATTGTTTGGACATATTTTAGTCACATTATTGCGGACGTTTCGTCTTTCACTTTGTAGATATAAGAATTGTCAAGTTGAAACAAAACAAATAAACGGTACCAGATAACTGCCACATACTTTCTCCCAGTTGAAACTTTATACCTTCCCAAGAGTAGCAAAGGAGGCGGTCATTTAGAATTGCAAAAGTAGGAAAATGTTACCATGGAAAATATTATATGCATGTAACATACATCCGTATTATATTATTATTATTATTATTTAAACTATTCGATCGATTTCGAACAAATTTGCACCAAACATGTCAATTAGGCCTGTATTGATGCAAGAAAAAAGGTTTTGAAAAATGTTGAAAAACAACCCCCTTTTTGGCCAAAAACACCCAAAAATCTATTATTATTATTACCGAAACGAGAATTTTTAGAAAGATGCGGTTTTTTGCATATGGTAGTGTACATTAAGGGCTACAAATAAGCCAAATTTTATCAAAATCGTTAGAGCCGTTTTTGAGAAATTTTTTGGCCACTTTTGTGGCGTAAAAATCCCTTAAAAATCCAAAATTTGAAAAAATGAAAAAAAAAACACCTGGAGATATTCCATTACTACATACCAAATTTCATCAAAATCGGACCGTTGGTATGGTCTCCAGCTCTGTACACATTCTTACAGACACACAGACACACGGACACACGGACAGACATCACCAAAAAAAAAAAAAACACTTTTTTGGTTTCAAGGAGCACCAAAACAAATAATTACACTAAAACTATTTTTGGTTTCAGGGAGCACCAACACAGATAATTCCACTAAACATTTTTTTGAGGTTCAGGGAGCACCAAAACAGATACTTTCACTAAAAATTCAAATTCGAAAATTTGGACGAAAACAATACTTTTTCCATATACTACGTATAGAGTGGAGAAAGTAAAAAGTGTTTCAATTGAAAACTAATATTAAAAACAATTGATTTAATTCAATATCGTAAAAAATATTGTGGTATACAACTAAGTGGCCCATTAGCTCGCTTGGTTAGTACATGATTGTAGTTGAAAATACTTCTTAATACGATTAAATGCAAGTTATCTTTTTTAATTCAAATTACCATCTCCTTTATATGAAATCGAAAAACAAAAAACAATTTATAAATACAAAATAAAATATTCTGCCAATTCTTCATTGCTTTTCATTGATAAGGCTACATATTGAAAGTAAAACACAAAAGAGTGTTACCTAAATCACACAATAAACGTCAACTTGACGTGCTTAAATAAAGGGTCTTTTTTTAAATAAAAATTCTAGTTTACAAACAGTGTAATAGGGACTTAAGTTCATGTTCCGATAAAGTGCATAATGAATTTCAATATACTAAAATACTACTGCTCCACAATTTCCTTGGTAATCAAACATTTATTGGTTAGTTTTTACTTTCTTACTATACTATAATATAGAGAAATTATAATTAACACAAAAAATCTATGTTGAAATTTTTGTAGAAAAATCCGTTTTGGGACCCCCTGAGTCCAAAAAGTGGTTTTTACAAAATGGCTGTTTGTCTGTATGTATACAAAGCTACAGAGAAAACTATTCAATCGATTTCGAACCAATTTGCACTAAACATGTCTATTAGGCCTGTATAGATGCACGAAAAAAGGTTTTGAGAAACAATCCTTTTTTTGGCCAAAACACCACCAAAAAAAACAGTTATTATTATTTATTAGCTAAACAAGAATTTTTGGAAAGATGAGGTTTTTTTGCAAATGGTAGGGTACATTAAGGGCTACAAATAAGTTACATTTGTATCAAAATCGTTAGAGCCGTTTTTTTATTTAAAAAAATAATAACAGATTTTTTGGTTGTTTTTGGCAAAAAAGGGGGCTGTTTTTTAAAATGTTTCAAAACCTTTTTTCGTGCATCTATTTCGGCCTAGTTGGCATTTTTGTTGCAAATTTGTTCGAAATCGATTGAATAGTCTTCTGTCTAGCTTTGTATACATGCAGACAGACAGACAGACATTTTGTAAAAACAACTTTTTGGACTCATTAGGTCCCAAAACTGATATTTCCACAAAAATATCAACATCGATGTTTTTGCGATCACTATAATTTCTCTATACTATAGTATAGTGAGAAAGTAAATGAAGAAATCACGTGACCATTGCTCAGTAATATACTGGTGGCCAATCAGCAATAACCCGAAAAGAAACAGCTGTCACAAAAGGAAAAAAATGACTTAAATCAATACTAAATTCACAAATTTAAATAAACATACTGTATCCTAGAACACTACAATACCTCGTATAGCTTAACAAAATATACTTTCTTAACATCGTACCTTTTTTTTATCCTGACCCTCAAAGTGTGTTTTGTCGGTTTCTCAAAATGTTTTAAATAAATCCTCATTGATTATTATTTATGGTTGACGCATTTAAAGTCTAGTACACTTTCACGATTAAATTAAAATAATAAATATACAAAATATGCAGGAATTATTTCGCTAAACTTAAACTATTGAAATTTGTATTTAATGTTTAATTGCCCAACTTTACCCAAAATGAACCCCAGGCTTGACATTATTGTACGGTTGTTTGTATAAGAATAGTAATCTAGTTAAAACTGTTTTTATTTTTGAGTTTGTAATTTTATTATAGAATTTAAAAATTCTACATTTGTTGAATAACGTTTGTGTAAGGAAAACTGTACCTATCAATGAATCAGAAATATCTGGTACAAGTTATATTCGAGAGGAAGGCTTCCATGGACTCCTTCGTTTTACAAAAAAGGCGGGTTTGATGTGAGCTGCTGCCTGGACATGGGGCTCAGAGGACCTCATGGTTTAGTGGGTCCTGGTGGCAGGTCACACAACCCCCTGATAATAATAATAATAATAAAAAGGAAAACTGTAAGAGTGAAACAGAATAGAACTTTCTTTTAAAACACCTTTTTATGGGGTGCTGTTCTTAAAGATTCATATTACTCAAACTCCAATCGCAGAACAGCCACGTAACATATTTTGGTATCCATACTAATATTATAAAGGGGTAAAATTTGTTTGTTTGTATGTAGGGGGTAATCTCTGGAGCTACGGAACCGATTGAAAAAATAGTTTTACTAATAAAAAGCTACACTATCCCTGAGTAGCACAGGCTAGAATTAATTTTGATTTAAGGGTAGAAACAACCCCTAAAACAATGAAAATTAATTGATATACTTTCCTTAAAGTTAGAGAGCTGAAATGTTGTACATTTATTTCTTACAAGGCTAGAAAAGGTAAACTAGATTTGCATTTTGTCGCTTTCTGATAAGGGTTGAAAATGTGATAACAATCCAAATTAGTTGTTATATTTTCCTTTAAGTTAGTGAGCTGAAAATTTGTACATTTGTTTCTTACAATATACATAGAAAAAGTATCATAGATTTACATTTTGTCGTGAGCAGCTAATGGGTGAATATGTGATAACAACCCATATACAATTTTGTTGATAGTTATACTTAAAGTAAAAGAATAAACAATTAATTTACATATTTATTAGCCTATTTATAGAAAATAACCTGATTGCATTTGCTTCGACGCGAGTCACCGCGGGGGTTGGCGAGCGAAGCGAGCAGTGGGTGGAGCCCTCTAGTATAATATATAAAGGAAATAAAAAACGTTTTTGCCTGCACTTTTGGAAAATTAATGCCTAATCCCACTGCATAGATTTTCATGGTGATTAATTAGTGTTAATGTAAGTATTTATTTTAACTGATAAAACGTGTATTAGTCAACTTGTAAATAACTTAAGAAGCGAAAAATATCTCTTCTTCACAAAACATCGACAGTGCTTGTGGTTTTCATAATTATTAATTTCTGATCTTATATTCTATAAGTTTGTTTTGATTGTGTTGCGTTTAATTTATTAATTTAAATTGGCAGATTTACAGTTTCAGTTTTAGAACACCTCGATCTGCTCTAGTATTGATACACAGATTTTATAAATTAGTTCGAGTCAGTTTTAGAACGTCTGGATCTCCTCAAGGTTTGAAGCCATTTATTTGTATTTTCCATCATTTAAGTAGTCATTGTTGTCACATCGGTTGTTAGATCGTATGTGAGGTTCCGCCTTTTACAGTAGTCGAATCAAATAATCCGCACTTTCCGCGTGTACACCGACCACTCTACCCTCCGAACCGTATTATGGGTTTCCTGAGCAAGAAACAGCGATGAAATTCTAAAACAATATGCTATGCTTGTCTGTCTTAGGTTCTGTAAGGAATAATAAACTGTCGGTTGATGTTTTGTATACAAGTTGATGGTATATAACCTGACTTAGCCGAGTATTGTGGGCTCCACGCTGGGAGCTTGTAAACAGAAGGGACGTCTGTTCACTCTTTGTGTCTGGAAGATAAATTGTAACGTTTTGAGTATCCGTGTCTTCATCTACTGTGACGTGTTGATCGAATACGTTTTGCTAAAACTAAAAACGTCAAAAGGAAAGTTCACAAGTTGAATCATAACCTTAGTATATGACTAACCGAAAACACAATTTTACTGCTAATAACGATTAAACTTTTTACACCCTGTTAGTAGTGAGAGTATGGTTTACGTGAGACAAAAATGACGAAGTGTTTTATTTTCAAAAGAATATATTATTTACTGCTTTATGTTCAAATACTTAATCTTAGTACGGAGCGGCGATATATTTGCTAAAAAAAGATATATACAATTTGTAGCCTAGCGTTTCAATACGCTACGATTTTAACTGAAGTATGTTATAACACCGGCAATGATTGACATTGGATTTTTATACGTTTTATTCCACTCTTCTACTAATTAGTCCTAAATGCATAACTTGAGGAAAGTAAGCGGAAAACGAAAAACTTATCAAGTTTTATAAACTTTCATTTATATAAAGTACTAGGGGCTCTGCCAGTGGACGCTTCGCGTCCCAACCCCGACTCGGCCTTCGGCCTCAGATGGCTGCTTCGCTTCGCTGGCAGTTGGAAAATTCACTAAAGAATCGCGTTAATCTTTGGATCGTTTGTACATAGGTGACCGAGCATAAATCAGCTGTTTTATTTGGCAGCTGACTCAAACTCATTAAACATAATCTCCATAAGATTAACATGGGAAATTTGAAGGATTGTATGCCGGAGCTCCTTCTCAGGTGAATAGCGGCTAAACGGATGTTTGGATCTTAAATCTGATGGGAAATCGTTAGTTTGAAATTAAATTTTCTACAACTTTTGTAGTTAACATGTTTTGCTATCTCTTACCGCTTTCTTACAAAACGCGATCAAAGTCGAAAAATGAAAAAATTGAAAAACTTTTTCCCGCCCAAAAGGTGTTTTCAAAATTAAAAATGTTAACTTTTAGCAATTTTTCTGAAAGTATCTCGTCGAGAGCTTTAATTCAAGTATAAGGTTGAGGGGGGGTCCGATTACGGGAAGTGCCTCATAATTAATGTCAGTGAATCAGTGTTACCGTCTAGCTTTAAAGACGTTGGGCGGAGCCTCCCTTCTCGGATCAATAGTGGCTAAATGGATGATTGGATCTTGAATCTGATGGAAAATTTCTGATTTGAAATTAAACTTTCTTCAACTTTTGTATTTAACATTGTTTGCTAATCCAAAAAATCTTTTCCGGCCAAAAAGTGGTTACAAAATAAAAAATGTTAAATTCTGGCAAATTTCCCAAAGGTTTCTCGTCGAGAGCTTTAATTCAAGTATAAGGTTGATGGGGGTACGATTACGGGAAGTGCCTAATAATTAATGTAAGTGAATCAGTGTTACCCTCTAACTTTATATAAGTAGATACTCTACTATTAAAAATATATTTCCAAAATTGTCTAAAGCCAATTAATAATAATAATAATAGTGAGTTTATTTAACAAAATCTTTACATTTTACAAATAATAAAATAAAATAAAATAATCTCTCAGCAAACTCAGTTACATGGACAAATGTCCGTCTGTAGAGTTGCTCAAACACATACAATTATAATTACTAAAATTATACATAACCAATCAAGACAAGAACAATTATACAAAACCATCAAGAATATAATCCACAATGTCACTAAAAAAAAACTCTGTTTTATGCCTCTGTACATAAAAGCTAACAATCAATAGTTATAATATTCGAGTAACATTCGTTTGTATGTGTAAGTTCTAACGTGTTAATTAAACAATCTATTCCAATTTCTTCCATTTAAATATTCTTTATAATCTTTTACGCTAAATGGCTGATTTCACACTTGGCGACACGACACCGACTCGGTACCGACACGATATCGACCCGATACAGCAATAATACCGATATCGTCACGATATCGGCAGACGTCTTTCACATTCACCGACTCGACGCAGATACCGACACGACCAATTGTACAAGCTATCGTGTAGATTGACCCAAAAAATACATAGGACAAACAAGGGATGTTCAAAAATGTTTAAGGAACATAATCCGTCTGCAAACAAATTACATAGCTAATAAAAAAAATAAATGTGTGCTGTCGTGGAACCCCCTTCAGGAACGAAGTTCATCACTCCTTTTCTTCAATTCTTTTACCAGCCTTAAGGCAACATACACACATAATTTTAATCTTTCAATTTCCGTTTATTATTATATTGCTTTTTATACAAATATTTGCTTTTTCCATACGTTTAATGTTATTATAATAAAGGTGTAGAATTAATTATAACATCAAAGCTAAGATGGTAAACACAGTTAAATGTCCATTAATTGTAAATACATTCAATAAACATAAAATGTTAGTTCACTGTCTAGGCCTAACCTAAAATATTGTGTGTTTGTTTAATTTATTTTACCTATCTACATACAATGATTTAAGGTTAGGCCTAGACTTAAAATTACTTTCTAGGCCTAACCTTGCATAAATACTGATAAAATTTATGGGCCTATAAAAATTATTTTCCGATATCTTTATTTGGTGAAAAATTGTTTGTTCATGTCTTCAGTAAAAAAACAAACATAGCTTACTTTCCACAAGTTCAATTAATGTCACAACTTCATATTTAAAATGAGACATATTTATTATTTATCTAACAGAAAAAAATATTTAACGAGGCCAAATTATTATTGATTGATTACCATAGCAACCAGTAAACAAACTGAGACGATATCGCACCGATAAAGAAGGGAGACCAGCAGCTCGCCGACATGTCGGCGCCTGTAACGACACGACACCGATATGTCGGTGAGTGTGAAAGCTACTTTTAAGTTTAAGTTAGTTTTAATGACCGACAACATCGTTCCGATATCGTATCGGTGCCGAGTCGGTGTCGTATCGGCAAGTGTGAAATCAGCCATTGCCTGAACCCAACCAAGCAATTCTAATAATTATCTTTAAATATTGGACGCACCAACATAATGGAAGCTGTAATGAATTTCTAACCAGTTATACAGCGAACACAAATGATCCTCTTCGGGAAGGTTAACCCTAAAATATTAACTTAAAAGATTGCCCTCTTAACTTAAAAATTGTAGAAACAAAATAAATACTACAACCGTCTGTCATGTAATTACTATGTTTAAATCAAAATCTAATTATTTGTACATAACATGATAAATAAAATTACAAGCTTTTTGCAATAATTTTTGTTTTTAAATCAGTCTTTATACAATTGAGTATGTTTTCTATAGAAGTCATTTCACCATTTTCTTCTAAGTATTGAAAAGAATCAAGATAAGGTTTTTTACAAAGTATCTTGACATTGTTATAAAGCAGAATATATTTTTATTGATAATTTCATTGACAAGCAATTTTGGTAGCCTAAGATCATTTAACTTCAACACTTTCTGTATATACTTGAATTGTAATGAAATATCATAATAAACAATTGATTCTCTCCCATCTCAGAGTATATTATAAAATCAGAAGTATGTTTTTGTACGTAAGCAGTTTTTTAATAAAAAATGTATACAATTTTTCAACTATTTGAGATTTAATATAACCCCATACTGGCGTTGCATAACACAATACAGCCCTAAATACTGCTTTAAAAACCACAATTTTTACAGACATTGTTTCATTATTATTATTCAGCAACTTACTATATGTTATATTTATACAAAATTTAGACACCAAAAATTGCATTGTCTGCCCCAAAATAGCTTTCAACTTTAACCATACACCTAAATATTTGTATTCTTTTACAATTTTTATACGCTCCCCTACAAATTTCCATTTCTCTTATTTTGCTGCTCTACCACCATTCCTAAAAATCACAATTTTAGACTTAGGCCTACTTAAATTTAATTCTAAGTTCCATAAATCACATTAAACCTCTAGCCTGTCGATCATATCTTGCAAAATGTCTGGACGATCCGCTATAAAAACAGCATCATCCGCATATAATAGACACCTTATATAACTCCTGCTGTATTTCCTCCTCCTCCTAACGCCTTGTGTATATCATAAATACCGAGAAAATATCAGTGGTGTACAGCCAAAATAGAAATCAGCAAACAGTTAGGTTTTGAAAGTCTAGCCTCCTTTCACGCACAGTATACAATAAAACAGAACGAATGGTATTGTTGGAACCTTGTTAATGGTTTTACCCGTGCCGAGTGGATGTTGGCACTCGATTAGAGCCAAATAAAATAGCTAAACAGTATCCATGTCTACCGGATGTAAACAAAGTAAATATTGTCTTTAAAGAGTTCACAAGTATTTGGATCCCTTTCTTTGCTTTTTATTTCCGAGTCTAGCGATTTCGTAAATATATTCTTTATGCGAGCAAAATGATTGCAGCACTTGCATTAAGTGACTTGTAATAGTAGACCAACACTTTTACAGTCGTATGAATTTTTGAAGAAAAAAACACGTATCGTAATATTCAGAAAGAAATAAGTATTTCACTTGATGTCGAGGGTGGATTTATATACTCTTTAAACGGTGTGGTTTTTAGCGAATTTCCATATGAATAATGAGCTATTGCAGTGGCCCTTATGGTAAGACCCAAGGTCGGGAGTAGCAAGTGAGCACCGATCATGGTCCCCAGAACACGTTTTGGGGTGTCAATAAAAATCATATAGGCCTATATGTATGTATATATCTGTTCGCACTCTAGCGGCCGCATTTTAAGTCCGATTTGGTTCAAATTTGGTACACATGTTGGTTGTCTACGTCGCTCGGACGAGTTCCTTAGTAAAAAAAATCCAAAAATAGGAAGCACGGGTTTATGACCGGAAGTAACTATTTTTTTTTAGAATTTTTCTACGAGAATGAATTTGTTTTGGATTTTTTTCTACAAATATAAATGCAGGATGTTATTCTGCACATTTGGTATTTTTACGCAACCTTATAGCTCGCTTGGTTCCCCCAAAATATATCAAAACGTAAAATACCATAGAAGTACTCATGTGGTGGATTCTACCGTGGGGTGGGCATAAAACAAAGACCTTAAACTAACTTGCGTTCGTACGTAAAAAGTGAGAATGTAGCAAAACGCTATTAAAAAAGTGTATATACAGGGTAATTCAGAACTTTACGGCAACGTCTCGGTAGCTCATTCTATAGCTAAAAATAAGAAAAAAGAAATCATATAAACATAGGAACGAAAACGCTTCGTTTCCCAGATATCCGGTTTTTTGTTTTTTTTAACAATCAATTCAAGTCCATCTAGAGAAATGTTTGACTAATTGAATCCAACTTGGCATGAAGTTTAACCTAACAACGATCTATCTTTAAAAAAATAAGTGATTATATCCAACCATGCGTTTCAAAATGGCGGCTGTTTGAAAATTCCAATCCTAAATTACTCAAAAACCGTAGGCCTACATTTTAACAAAAATTTCAAGACACCTTTTTATAGCCCTATCGTGTGGTCTCACTGTCAAAACTATCGGATGAAGGAAAATAGTTAAGTTATGTGTAGACTATATAAATACTTGGTTTGTTCAACCCGGCATCCTATACCAACACAGTAAACACAGCACTGTTGTATGTACATATGATGTTATTATCTTTACCTTAACTATTATCCTTCATCCGTATGTTTTGACAGTTACATCATCCGATATTGAATCAAAAGGGTGCAAAATTTATGGATAAATTTCGGGCTAGGCCATGTAAGATAATGATGATGATTATTAAATTATTTCTTTTTTTAGCCATGTAAGATAATTGCCCAATTCCTACCACTCACTAGCCCGAGTACATTTGTGAGGTATATCATTCGAAAGGCAATTCAATTTACTCGGTACAGTAAATTTCAGGTACAGTTCTCGGAAAAAGCAACAAAATGCATAGAAAACTCCCGATAAATGCTGAAGCCCGGCTGCAATTTGTGAGTTAAATATTTCGGTGTACAGTAGAACTCCAGTTATCCGAATCAATTGGGTAATCAAAAATTCGGATAGTTGAATTTTTTCCGAAAAAGGGTCTGTTTTAACCTTTTCGGGATTGGCTTCGCGTTTACGCGACTAGGGTAAACTATCCGCACATACTACGGTCCCGTATACACGTTTTATAACTTTAACGTTTGAGTACTATCATCGCGTTAACACGTTCACTGCTAAGGGCGCACATGTGAGCTTGACACTGAACACTATGAGAAGCGGCCTACGCACAGTGCAATGCGTGCTACGCAGGCCAACCCGCATATTGGGAATAATTTTCAATACACAGTGCATTGCGTGCTTCGCACGCCAACCCGCATATTGAGAGTATTTTCAATACTCAGTGCATTGCGTGCTTCGAACGCCAACCCCCGTATTGGTGTTTTCAATACAAAATGCATTGCGTGCTTCGCACGCCAACCCCCGTATTGGAAGTATTTTCAATACAAAATACATTGCGTGCTTCGCACGCCAATTTTAAGCCCATGTGCAATAGCGCGCTTAGACAGAATCAAAATATTTTGCTAATCGCCCCTCTTGATGTTTTTTCTAAAATTGTGAAAGCGATTCGGATAGTCAGCGATTCAGATAGTTGGAGTTTGGATAATTGGAGTTTTACTGTATTTAATTTGCAAATATCAAATAGGTGTAGTACTCCATTTAACAGCCTAATGAGCTCATACATTATCCAACTAAGGAAGAATCTTTAATCCTGCCACGTTGCCATCTATCCTTCGTCCTACTTTATGCCTTTAAACTGAATAGAATAAAATTGGGAGGGTAACGAACCTCTTCCGAACTTTATTTTTATTCTTTTTAATTTAAAACAGTTTTACGTCTTAAAAAAAAATTATTCAAATGTGTTTAACTTATTACTCTAAAAGTTTACCAAGTCCTTGTTTTGAAAATATGGCGGAGGAAACCCACACCGCCAAAACCGACGAAGAAGTGTGAATTTCTAAGAAGTGAATTTTAAAAAAAAGCTGAGATTATTTGAAGTTACTTCAACCCGGTTGACAGACTTCGGTGGTTAAGTTGTTAAACATAATTCACGTCAAAATGATTGTTTCGGAATGTCTTTAGATTTTTTGCCATCATCAGAACTCAAAGTT
>JAGFPH010008658.1:0-26623 GCA_018207615.1 Philaenus spumarius
AAGATAATTGTATCTTAATAATTGATTGTTTAATAAGATAATTTTTTAAAAGTTATTTTCGTTTGTCAATTGCTTTGGCATTCCCTGTTTTTAATATATCGGAAATAAATATACTTGACTCACGGCCATTCGCTTTCATAATATATTACGATTCACTTTTTAATTCATTTCGTACGTAAATACGAAATCTTAAGGAGATGTTAACAAATCGGACTATACCGGTCAGTGAACATACAACTTGTTACTAGAATCGGGATTGCTTGTACGTGTTTGTACGTTTACGAACGATTAAATTTCGTACGAATACCATGCAATGTATCCTTAGCCTAATATTGAAGATTAATTTTCTCTGTGTTGCATTATTACTTAACAACTAATCAGTTTAGTCTATCTATGGTTTGATATATCATTTATACAAATCTCTATAATTTGTAATCACTGCTCCAGTTTCTACAAGCTTGTAACTTACACAATGCCCACTAAAACATTCAATATTCATAATGCCATAATATTGTACAACCTGACATACGCATATGACCATCATAGCTGCAAAGATACGCTAACACAGAGTATCATATTATATTATGTATAAATTAAAAAATACAATATTCAACAGGAAATTGTATACTTTATTATAACAGTAACCATAAATAGGCTTACAATGGAAAGGCATACATCGTAATGGCAAAAGTCGTAAACACATCTCAAATGTCAACCTGAAATTTTTAAAAACACTATGATTTAATTTGAACATATTTCCAAAACAATTTATGAACATATTGTTTTTAACATACTATACAATTTAAAAGATTTTGTTTTGTAACTATGTTCTGGTGTAGCATTTTAATACAAATGGAAAATTAATCCCAAACTGTTCGACTTTAAAAATATTCAGATGTAGCAGTGAAGCTAAGCTATGTATACTGTCCACGTATTTTCATTTAATTTGATAAGAATTTTTCTGTGGTGATATATATTAAAAACTGTGTGAAGATACGTTTTGAATATTTACTTGAAAAGATGAGGTTTACGGAAAGAAACTGTTTCAATTTCAACATACTTACAATCTGGATACTTTTAATAAACAGTTTTTGAAAGCACAAAAACTAAGCTTAGCTCCTAATACCAAATTTATGAACCACGTGATTCACTAGTCTGTTACGTATGGCAATATTTAAAGCGAGTATGTTCATATTTCGGTTTTATTTGACTCAACCAGTATTTATTTTATATTTTATAAATCCATTTGTAAAAACAAATTTTAATTTTAACAGCATTACTAATACAATGTTATAAAATCGACTATTTGTGTGTTTCCAGTTTGTAATGTAAATTCTTTAATCTTTTCCGTAAGAACAGAAGCTGTTATATCAACGAAATGCAACGAAGTAAAACAGACTTTTAATCTTGGGCTTTCATGAATAATAAAAGTCTGTGTGTATTCCATCTTCGTTACTCTTGCCATCCCTTTATGTAAAGACCCACAAAGCCCTTAAATAATACTTCATTTATGTCCATCTTTGTAAAGAAACCATGAGAGACACTGAATAAATAAACTAAGACGTGTTTTTGTGAGCCGAAAATAAAGACCGTTTAACAGTGTAACATATCTAAATATATTAAGCAGAAAATAAATATATCTTAAACATCTGTTGAAAGAATAAGAAAAAATATTGGTTCATTTTTAAATACGGTTCGAACGCTCTTCTTAAACAAAAATTATGGCTTAAACTTCCAACACAGTACCTACTTACATTCCAAGTTTTTATCACATCTGGAGGATTTGCAGAAACATTAAAATAAAATCATAAAGATTTTGCTGTAACACAGTTTTGTGCTGAGTAACAACTAAGTAAAATCAATCTTGTACTTACTTTACTTAGATGTTACTTCTTACTATAACAAATATTCTCTTGGGGTTGGGTATAATTAAGAAATACAGCTCTTTAGCGACAATTTATTAATATGAAAATCATTTCCATGTTTTATTATACCATTTAAACTATAACTACTACGAAAAAATTTGCTTTACATTTATAAGATAATTTATATTATACAGATTATTCGTTGGAGTCAAAAGATTTGTTTGTGATGTTGTGTTTTGTTTTAATCTTTTACTTACTTCCAAATTAACTAATGTATGTTTTTTTACAAAATCAGTTTGATTTAAAAAAAACCTGAGACTGCAATTTAAAAAAAAAAACATTTTTGAATCAATCGTACAGCATGCAGTTTTTGTTGAAGTTAAATAATTGACTAGTTGACCCGTGCAAATATTTCGTAAGTTGTGAGTAGGCCTCGTTACCTGATTTAGTAGATTGATTTAATTAAGTAAATTTCGTTTAATTTAAACGATTTAGTCACATATTAAAAGTAAGAAACACATCTAAAAAGACAATTTCCATAACCAATTATACGTTTCACCTCCATAACTATTGAACTATAAACAGAATGACATAACTAAGCAACAGCAAAATTAAACATAACCTACTTCAACAAAGTAAATTACAACATAAAAAACCATGTTATGATAATATAACATGTGCTGTTATAATCAGCTGATCTGTGCTATTATATCTGTTCAATAGAACTCCAGATGATAATAAAACATGTGCTGTTATAATCAGCTGATCTGTGCTATTCAGTTGATCAGTAAAAACAATGTTAATGAATAGAAAATATTTTAAATTCCATTTTCAAAATATTGAATGAAGGAATGGTAAAATTTTAAGACAAATGGGCAAATATATAGTTAATTACCTTTCATTTAACACAAACCGCATGTCAATCGGCCCAAAAGAACTCCAGATATCACTCGGAATAGGCTTAAAAATTTCTCCCATGTTAAATTGCTATAAGAGATTTTAATTTTCGTTTTTAGAAAATTTAGTGGAGTAATAGCTGAAATTCAAGAAAAATGGGCAAATATACAGACAATTACCTTTCATTTAGTACCAACTGCGTGTATAGCCGTCCAGTAAAACTCGAGATCTCACTCGGATTACAAACAATCTTTTCAAATTAATATATAGATAAAATATTCTTATCTCATCCCAAAGAAAATACCATAGTTTCCTTTTTATTTTTAAATAAAATTACAGTGATTTTAAATAATGAATTTCATTACTTAACTGTTACGAAACATATTGAATGGTTGTTGTTCTTAATTTTAAAGTAGTATTTATTTAATTCACATTTAAGACGTATTTGAGTAAAAATAAATGGAAAAGGTAAATAATGAAATACGCAATAACTTTAATAAACATAAATTTGAACAAATATTAATAGGTATGAATTACCTTTATACTGTCTGTCCAATCCTTTTTAAATATTCGTGACAACTGCAGTTTCGGGGTTATCCCATCTTCTGGTCACACATCACATAAAAATATACACTTAAAAGTCATTTTCTCTCACTAGTGAGGTCGTTAGAAACACAATAAGTTATACACATAAACACAGTACATGAAACACAGACGATAACGTCAAACACGTGCATGTTGCCCGGGCGAGGGTTAACTAGCTACTGAATTACTGTTATCTTTAAACTGCTGTGCCTTAAAGACCTGTTATAGTGGAAGGACCTGTTGTGGCTAGTGAACGGGTGCCGCCTTTTTCATTATTCTCCATGTCAATTATGGTGTCAAACACAATATTAGATTGGAACAATACCTTGTCATTTAATAGATGTTGTTTTTCAGTTTTGGATGCTCTATATATGTCAAACTCCTCCCATGCATCCATATAACGGCCTTTTTTACATACGTGTAAGATATTCATATTGGTGTTAAAGTCACTGTAGCCGTGAAGGTTGGTTACCAGATGTTCGGCGAAATTGGACTTGTGAGGGTGTAAACTGTGTGTGGCTTTAGGTAAATGTTCTTTAAATCTTTTAACAAAGGGGCGGCCCGTTTGGCCTATATACGTTGCGCAACGAAATGGCCAAAAACAACATTGTAACCGCATTTAAAACCTCTAATAAATTAGAACGCCTACTCAATAAACGTAATAACATTGCAACAGACTTAGCTGGAAAAACGGGAATCTACCAGCTCTCCTGCAACGATTGCCCGAGCTTCTATATATTTACAGAGGTGGTAGACATTTACGGTTGATTTTTAGTGTTCTGTTTTGTTGGAGTTGCTCAGCAGTTAGCATAAGAGATCTGCTACTGCCCGTCACGTGGGCGGGTACTTCTAGCGTAAAGGTATCTTATAACATTAGAGTTAACAGACTTCGGCGATATAACTTAAAACTGACACGTCGGTTAAAAAATTAGAACGTAATTAATGAGGCAATTTAGAATAACAAAAATGTCTATTTACAGGAAGTAAACTTCCATTTATGAACTACCCTTTTATTGCCTAAGTAAAATCAGGTCAAGTAAACATTTTCGATAATTTATTCAAAGTGGCGGAAAATTTTAAAACCTTACATGAAAGCTATTGCTGTATTTTATAACGCCTTAGCTTAGAATTTAAAATTTGGTAGTAGTTTATTTTTATTTATTTGGTAATTTTAAAGAATTAGTAAAAATTTGAAAAAGAACCCTCATTCGTGCTATAAAATAACATAACGTAATAACTCTTTTGGTTAATTATTCTAAAACGTATTTTAGGATGGTGTGTAAATCAGAAATTTTGTTTAGTTATAGAGATGTAGTATCATTTATTTGCCCTTTGTTAGTGAATATCCGTGAAAATTTACCATTATGAAAAAAAATTTTTTTTTCCGTATGCGTGAGAATAATAAATGGGTGCCTACAGTACATAGGAAATGGACACTAAATTTCACTTCCATCGGATTAGGAGCCTGTAGCTCCTAATTCATAATAATGAATGAGTCAGTTAGTCAGGAAATTAACTTTAGAAAATAGTATAAGCATTGATATTTTTCATCAGTTTTAGAAAAATAGTAATAAATGAGTTCAGTATTTTTATAAATAACAATTGATTAAAGTGCTATTTTATACTAACTATTTACGGAATGACAATATGGGAATTAAAAATATCTTTAGATCTGACAAGATTTGTTGGTCAAATCTAATTAGAGACAATAAAAACACTAAATTGTTCTAGCTTGCTAGTTGTATAAGCGTCCATTTCGAATCTTTTCTGTAGATTTCCTAAGGGAAATGTGACATTTCCATTTCTGTCACATTCACTTAGACATTGAGTTTTCGTAATTTTATTATTAACCTAGTTTTGTATTTATTAAGTTGCAAGTTATGGTTTGTAATAAGTGTTTTGAAGTTTGATCTGTTTTCAGAGCATATTTTGTTAGAACAATTGTATATATTTTAATTATATTTATTTATAATACTTATCATTAACAATAAATTTAGTTTCAGTCAAATAATCCCAAATCGGAAAATTATAGGTAAAACTTAAACAATAAATACAAAAATGGTGTAGTTAAACAAACAATAAAATGGAATTAAATAGGAGAGTAATTAGTTTCAAGAAAGTAACTGTATACAAATTACATATGACTGACTTAAAAAAAATTATGTAGATTTCAAAGTTGTGAAATGTATTGACTCAATCTGCGTATTCTACTATAATACTATGGGTATGAATAGATGATTGGTAAAATGAATGGATATGTGTTTGAATGGAACAGTTTTCAAATGACGATGTAGTAGTACATGCAGATTGCAGAAGATTTAAGAGACAGTTCATTTATAGAGAAAGTTTTAAAAATGTCGTTGAAATGCTACCGATTTTTGAATTTCCACGATGCGATACTGGGAGGTACTCGGAATAGTATTTTTAAAAGTTTTTCATATTTTTTAGATTCACCGTATACAGTAAACAACTCTTGACCAATTAAATTGTTTAATTAATTTTCCAGAGTTATTTTAGTTTTAATTAAATGTTTTGCTAGTTGACTTAGGAAAACAGATGTGTATAGTTAAACCAATCAATATTTTATTATTCTCTGAAAGATTGATTGATATTTTTAATTGGATATTTGTAATATCAACGCATAGAATGGAATTACTAACTGAAGTTATTTCGTTTTATTTACGTTTTAAAGTTCATAATGATTGAAATCATAAATTAAAACTTAAATAAATATCACATTTTGGTTTTATAGCAACAAAAAACAGTATTTAGAGAAATAATAATTTTTGAGCAAATAAGAAAAACGATCCACTTTTATTTTACATAACATTAGTGATTATGTCAGACTTTCCTGTGGTACCTGTCTAATGTTTTATGCATGTGTATGCCTAATTGCAGGAGCATTTAAACTACAAGTACAGGTCATAATAAAACCAAAGCGATCCAAAATGAGTTAAAATTTTTTTGTCGTGACTCACATTTATGTAATATAAATATCATATCATGTACCATAATATTTTAATACCTATTCCATAACATTACTAGGTAACTTGTTGACGTTAGATATTATTTCTTTGTAATGTAAAGGAGACCAAGTCAAATTATAATCCATCTGTATCGAGGATAGAAGCGTCTAGCAAGTTTTAAATATTGATCGAAGTCTTTGGGGTTGACAGCCCTGATTTGCTGGTGCAAAGGAAACCGTCCAAACAAAGGTGTATATTATTATAATTTACTAGTAAGCCCCGTGAAATTAACTAAACACAGGCGGAATAATTAGATACACATCAGAAATTAACATTTAAAATAGTACTAAACAACATATTTTATGTAGGCCTAGCTAACTATGCTAACGAGGATTTTTAACTCGGTAACTGAGAACAATTAAAGGATTATAAAACTGTAGGCCTATTTGAAAAACTTTTTATTTATATACACTATTATTATTTAAATAAAAATAAAAATATTATCTTTTAATTGCTTTTTGTTTTATATTGATACATTAAATGATTTAGAAGTTAACAATATTACACTGAATAAATTAATAATCGATTATGTTTATATATTTTATACGAATATGTTCGAATAGGTATCTCTTCTTTAAATTTGAATAAAAAATATATTGATGATAAAAGGTTTTATTTTAGATCTATAACTCATATTTAAAAAAATCAACTTGACACTAAATTATAATGATTGAAGTTGTAAACATAACTAAAAAGTATAATCTACGATGGTTTTTGTGTATTACAGATAATGGGTGAAGTCAGATGTTATATTATATGTTACTCAAGAACTTAAGTATGTATATACGTACGGACGTACCCTCGCTTTTATAAGAGTTGATTAAATAAATTTATTTTGTTGTCAGTTTCACAGATTTGTATTAAAACTAAGTAACTACTAACTTAGACATATTAGGCTAATTGGACTTCATATTATACTAATTAATTAACATAGCATAAAGTCATATCGAATTAACTTTTTAAACTTTTGTTTAGGTTTAATTGCAGTTTTTAACACAATTACTCATACAAAACTAAAACAATGATAAATTCATGATATTCTAATAAAATGTATAACATATTTAGTAAGAAACTACGATTTTGTTATTTATTGCTTTAGAAAAATAATAAATTTAGAAAAGATCACCATTTAATATGAAAAAATATGGGTGTGGAATTTTTGCTTCAATACACTAAACTTTTATGGATGTAATTTTCTTTTTGATTTTAAATTAAGCTATATTGGAGAAAAGTTCAACTTTTCGTTTATACAGGGTGTATTGCAACCATATGAACAAACTTTATCACGTTATTCAGCGTGTCAAAAGAAACAAAAAACGTAATATAACATGTGTCCTATCTCATTCCGTTTTGGACTGTCTGTATGTGTTTTTTTTTTTACAAAATGCTTAATACTTTTAGAAGTAGAAAAGATATTGAGCTAAAACTCTGTACACCTATTTTTTGCGTAACCTTTTATCACTGTATGAAAAATTAGAACAATATTTTAAATATTTTCAAAACAACGGCCGTTTATAATTTTTAATGTCAAATATCTCAAAAACCGCTAACTTTACAAAAAAGGTTACAAGAGACAAAAAAGTTTACTTTTTGAACGACAAACTCAATGGTTTTTTTATTTTATCTGTAGAAATTATATAAACATTCTACAGGTTTATAACTCTATGGCTTAACTAAAAGATACAAGATTTTTAATTGAAATGTTGTGTCCATTACTCCTTGTTACCCACAAGACTGACAACCATTTGACTAGACCTGAGAGATATCAGATGGTACATTCATTAAATACTATTATACTACATACATTAAACCTTAATGAAGTAGACTATCAAACATCGGGTGATATTTATACAATAATTGAATAGGGTAATATAAATACAAATAAGAATTGTTTAGAAATAATTTTACCTTAAACCTTCTTGCACTCAGCTGACGTATTCAAACATATCGAGTATGCCTGGAACAGCTTATAGCGCAAAGCTACTTTTTTATGGACTTTAATACTTGTTGTAGAACAATCACACAGCTCCCCTTCTTCACAAATAATTAAATATAAAGCTTTACTCAACTAATACACAGAAGTGTATATCCCAAGGTAAGGCAAGGTTTACTTTTGAGTACCTGCAGATCCCTTGCAGAGGGTTAGTGCATTCAATATTTAATAACAGTTGGATACCTCATTAATAATTGCATTTAATATTAGTGCGACTCTTTGTTGGTTATTTTATAGTTTTAGAACTTTAGAACTAGTGAGCTGGTATTCGTGATATTTTAGTAATACATGTACTTTACTTAAGTTTAGTCACAATAACTTTTAAACCTTTTAAATCTAAACAATATATGTCTATAAATGTGATAAATTACATTAAAAACATAATTTATGATTTTAGAAAATATTTCTTATGAAAACGAATTCGTTTTAAGCTATTGATATTGGTCACTTGAAGGATAATTGGATAATTGAAGTCAGTGTAATAGTTCAGGCGTTATTAGAAATTATATTTTTGTATTAAATATAAATGTACAAAGTTAATGGCCACAGTTTATAACGTTAGCTATGATATTTTTTCATAATTTATGTTTATATTTTTTAACTTAGAGCTATCTCTGTTTCAATATAACTGTTTATATGTTTTATAAACAGGTATTAATAAATTCTGCTCTTTTTTCAGACATAGAGTTTAAATCTTAAGAAAATAATAAAAAAGAAACTATTTCGGTTTCACAAAAAAGGCTAAATAAATACATATTTTCTAATTTGAAATGTATGTTTTGAAAAGAATTGGCCTCTTAACGCTTTTATTTGTTATTTTAATTATTACAATAATTATTAAGGTAATTCGCTAATTCTCTGCGTAAACGAGCTACGCTTTTTATAACTAAACTCTGAATAAGAAGTTTTATATAATCCTACTACCCACTTATCTAAACTTGTTCATAATAAACAGGATTACGTATGATTAAAACATTGTATGATTATACTATAACACCCATGTATACGTATTATATTGTAAGTCTACAGCTAGCTAAATGTACATCAACGAGAAATTACGTGTTTTCTATCAGACTGCTGACATTGCTAACGTCCGTACATGCAGGCCTAAAAATGCTCCTCAACTCTATCGCACTGTCACTGAATCAAACAGTGTGAGATATTTAGCGACAGTTTTCTGCAAATTTGTCTGAGGTTTTTTTACTAGTTACTTGTTTGCTCTGTTCTGGCGAATAAGTTAAAATAACGTAGGAAGTTTATGAGCTGAAGTTTTGAGTGTTGATTATAATTAATTAAAGCCAGTTGTTATCGTTTAGAGGTGAAAATAATAACTGGAATTGCATGAAAAACACATTTAAATTTTATATTTATAAATTTTATGAAAACTATTAACACAAAATGTCACGTCTATACGATGTTAAATGAGATATTAAGTATGCATTTATTTTTCATTTGGCTTTTTCGTGTGCTTTAATTACTTTTAAATACAATATTTAAATAGTGTACGAAGATTAAGCTAGGAATAGAAGATTGTTTTTTTTACAATTTCAATTAAAGAGTTGTAATCATAATGTTTTTTTTATAATATTTAAAAATATTTGCTTTGCGTAAAGGGCGATTTTTTAAAACTTAAAACCTCTATTATTAAAGAAAAACGCTTAAAGTTGTTCACCGTCACTGGGCACATATGAAAACTTATTTATACAATCTCGAAATTTCCGTCCCCGCTCTACAATTAAATTTCAAAAATGTTTAGTATACATATGACTTGTGTACATCTAACTGAAGCCCTGTAAAAAGCATGCATTTTTGTACTAAGAAAATAAAAATCGACTAATGTATTCGTTCGATACGATAAACAATGTTACTTTATAAGTTATTTTAATTATTTTATATTATTTAAAAGACAGAAAGAGATATCCAAAATCAGTTCTCGGGATGGTTATTTCTATTTAATTTAAACCTTAGGGAGCCTATTTGCAAAATCCTTTAATCCCACTCCTATCAGCCCATGACAACAATTTATAATGAACACATAAGACTTGTGATACAAATTAAAACCTTTTATACAACATTCATATTTCTGTGGTAATAAAATACAAATTACTTAACGTATTCTTATGTTAAACCGAGAATCATTCATATCAAGCACTTGCAGACCACAAGTTTAAGAAATTAAAGTGAAAGTGGAGTATGCAATCAAATGCAAAATTTTTATTTTTGTTTATCAGGGCATTAGATGAGTTATCGTTCTGTGATCAGGTAAAATTGGTTCTTGTTTATTTCATCCTGTTAACTTTGTAAAATCTCAAATATTGAACTTTGTAGTAAATTATTGTTTTCATAGTGCGATAGCCTATTTTATAAAGTTCTAGAAAATAATTTACAAAATAACATTTTTGAGCATAACGAACAAAACTAATTTTGATTTTATAAAGAAATGTATGGATTTTAAAAGTTGATGTGTCACAAGCCACATGTATCCATTTTACGCATTTTTGAGATGTGAGAGGTAGGAGCGGGAGACATTTTTTGGATTTTGAAAATAAGTATTGTGAGCTTCCCACATGACGCTGAATAATTATCAAGAGATCAGATTTTGAATAACTCTGTCTTTTAAAACATAGAGAGGGTAGATTAAAAAAAACTATATATATATAATTTAGCTTCTATATAATGTTGTTTCAATGGATTTATAAATTGCAATATTTATAATTGGAAATTAATGTTTAATGAAGCAAGGGAAACAACAACATTTCTAAGTAGTTATTGTTAATGTTAACAGAGTATAATGTTGGTGAAAGTAGAGCAGTATAAACGAGAAAGCAGCCCTTACAAACAATCAATACTGAATCTTACAGCCTCGTCCTTGTAGGTCTACTGCTTGACAGCGTTCTCTCATTAAAACCAGACAATTATTCACAATCAATTCCAATCGAATGTTCCCTACGAGTTTGATGTTATTACTATTACCAAACCAAAACAAAAATAAAATATTTAAACGTAAGTTTAGTGAAACGATGTCTAATAATAAGTAATTCATACATTTCATTTCTAAGTGATGTTTAATAATTTCAAATAATCGCATACAAAATCTGTTACAAATCTCAATGTCCATAACGATGATTTATTCGAAAATATTACAACACAGACTGGTTATTACATAATATATATTTTAATAAACTGATAAACTGCAATATTGTATTATTAATTGTTTTCTGCTGATAAAATATACTGCATAATACCTAGTTAACAATAACACCACAATTCAATTACGTATAATGTATAAAATGCAAGCCGTTGTATATATGCATATGTTAAAACAAAGGCAGCGTTTAATAACTAACTTACCTGTTACAATAACATTATACACAATAAATAATAATAAAAAAAATTTAAAAACTATGATCAAGCCATTATACGTGTGTTTATTTAAAAACATGTGGAACCATCAAAATACCTTTTGAAAGGGTACAAACAAAAAATTGAGATTTAATATTCGGTTATGTAAGGTTTATCCCTATCTCTTGGTGTGTGATGTATTTTTTTTCATTTCAGGGTACGGCCCGAGGAGGGTGCAGTAAAAATGATATGAGTAACTCATGGTTTTAAAGTCAATTTTTTCCGAGTAAGAAGTTACAAGTTTTATCTCAAAAGGACCACCCTATTAAAATTGCAACTTGTTCAAAACTTAAAAACATTGATATTTGAGTGGTCAACATCTGTTTACGTTAAATGCCATTGAAAGCCAGTTACGAAGTTTTATTTGATTAGTAATTTGGAAAATGGGTTTTAAAAGCTGTGTAAATAGCATTTGAAATATCAATTATTCAATAATTTTAGGGAAACATACAGTACAAATAAAAACAATGACGTCGTATAACCACTAGATAATTTTTTTAAATTTTAACCCATTCAAAAGTTACTTCGGTGGTTCCATACTTTTTTTTACCCCCCTGAAATAGAATAAAATGTGTTTCGGTAAAAGCTAAATGATGGGTAAAATGTAATGTTAGCTGGCATAACTGCTTCACCCATTTTAATGTGTGCCATATATTTGCGAAAATGAAAGTTTTTATTTTGAAAAATTGTAATTTAAGCTTACATCTGCTATTTTGTGCTAAGTGACATGCATACTCTATAAACTTTCTTTACATTCACATATTTTATTATGAACCCCTTAACTGCATAATGAATTTATCTTCTTCATGAAATACAAAATGAAAAATTGTATTGAGGAAACACAGGAAATTGAGTTGGCCACAGTTACCAGTTTTTTGTAACCAACTATTTAAATTAAATATTTATATTAAAAATAAAATAAAATATACTTAACCTATGAGTTCAATGTAACAAGTACAAAACTCGTACTCCGCGTCGTCTGTAGGTCTACCTTAACGGTAATATGAACGTAGTTAAAATACTTGTTATTAGGTTAAACTCATGTTTCAAACAATCTTCTTAATTAAACTTTAGTATTGATAAAATATTAGCAAACAAAAATTGTCTATAAATAACATAATCTTTAGAATTATAACTAAAAAAAAAATAAACAAAAATAAATTCACTTTGAACAAGAGTAAAACTTAATAAATGTTACAGTTAATATAAACTACGCACCTTTTCAGCTATTTAAGGAAATAATTCAAACTTTTGCAGGATTTGATGAAGTGGCAATTGGTTAAAATAATTAGGCGCAATATAATGAGTGTATAAACAAGGTTTTTTGACGTTAGGTAATCGAAAAATGTATTAAGAGCTTCTTCTATTGCTATAAAATAAGTTATTTGTAGTAGTGTTCCTAGTTCTGATAGTAAAACTTTGTTTTAAAATTTATAAACAAACACATGCTGGATGGGCATTATTTTTTTATTGAGCTTTTTGTTTTAGGGCCATCCAGTAATAATCGAATAACATTATTTTGCGATATTCTCATGTATATGGAGATTATAAACGCAATATAAAAAAACTAAATAAAACAAATGATAACATCATTTAAAACTCGTTAACGAAAATAAAATCTTGATATACTAAAGAATTATGACTTATATTTAACAATGGACACAGCAATTTAAAAATCACGAAATTTGTTTTAGATTAATTAAAATGTTGAACAAGAATACCTGAATAAACAAAATAAAATTAATAGTAATGGATTACGAATAATTAATATAATAATTGTCTGTTTTATTATTGTAATTATTTTTAATTGAGTTTTTATCTTGACAGTACCAAACAAGTTCTCTTCGTCTATTCTTATGAAGTATACTTTTAGTCCAAAACACTAGTTAAATGATTGTATATAGTTGAGGAAAGAAAGCTAACCTTTTTTGGGCAAGATCAGTTTAGACGGCGAGTCCCATTTATTTATAACAGTAGAAAAATGAGTTTGAACGGCATACAAAAATGTAATTTTTATTAACTGGTATGCAGCCTTGGTGTTTGATGCTTTTGTCAAGAAATGCAAAATATAGTAAAATAGCTTGAAACCATCATCTCGTTACGGACAGTCGATCTTCTAAATGTGTAAAGCTACTTGCTATTTGAACGGTTAGATTGTACAAATTTATTTCTTAACAGAACTCACTTCTCTTTATTTTAAAATATTTTATAAAATATTTAGAAATAAATTCCTCACTTAATCCTTAGTAACCACTTTTATAGAAAACCGACATTGAGAAATTTATATTACACCTGTAGAAAAAATACAAGGGCGTTGTCTAAATAATTATTATACAATCCTGAATCAACAAGGTTTAAAGGCGTAGTCTTTTATCTATTGTTAACAAAAGGCGTGGCAAACAGAGATGTGTCCATAAATACCTTACCTTGATGAGATTACTAAAACACCTACATGAAAGGATTTTCAGATTGTAAAAATACTAAATTTATAAAGTTCAAAATTGACGAATTTAATAATAAAGTCTTTTATATTGGCTTGTAAGCATACATTTATGGGTCCAGTTGATACAAACATCTTTCTAACTTTAATATGCAACTAAATTTTAAATATAGTAATAATATTTTAATAGAAATTTCATATCCCATGACGCCTGTTCGAAGTCGACAGAAAAGTTTTAATGAATCTTTTCACCGACCTACGAACCACCATGAAGGTGATACAGTTCTGCGGTAAGAGCAGATACTTGAGTGTAGTATCCAAAGAATTTGGTATTTATAAGGCAGAAAAATGGAACCGCATAATGTCTTAAGTGCCTAAGTGATAAATTCTCTTTTAATTCTAACATAATATTTGACACTGCCTTGTGAATATCGAATGATTTTGTGAAGAAGGGAGGAATGTCATCGACGCTTGGTGGGGATCCTTATCGGTAGTTCTGACCAGGCTTTCATGCTGACTAATTGAGTGCTGTACTAATTAATTTATATACGTTGTTTGTTTGTGTTTGTGTTGTGCAGTTTAAATTTTGTAAAAGTTATTTAATGTTTTGACGATCTCGTGTGAGTGATAATTCCAATGATGGATGAGTGAAATTCATCCGAAACCACGGTAGTGTTTTTAGCGCTTAGAGTGGATTACTTGACGGACAAATAGAAGGTAATATTGTTATTAATCTACATATAAACTATTTCAACATTTTAAACAAATTAGCTAATATGATTCAACATAATATGTTTGGTGTAACAAGCTAAAGTTTTCTAAAGTATTTAAAAAAATACGTTTTACATTTTAAAAACAACAATAATGAAAACTCATGTATAAATATTACTAGCAATTATTACAAATAATGACTATGATAGCAGTTATACTTTTTAATACAATCATTCTTAATACGATATTGTGCACAAAATCAAGTTATTCAATCGAAAGTAAGTAGGCCTAATATCATAAAATATATTTGCTGGATTTAAATGTGTAGCCAGTTTTAGAGCAACCGTTTGTACTTAATCATCGACAAAACAAAACAGACTAAATAAAAAATAACATTTTAGATTAGGCCAGCGTAGATGAATATAATATAATTGACTTAGACCTAAAATACTTTTTTAAACTAGGAATTGATATAAAATATATATATATATAATTAGTTACTAACTTACTTCTACAAAGAAAACTCAATTAATAGACTTTGCTATATGGTCAACTTATATGAAATCGTAACTCGTAAATTAAAAGTAATATTCCCATACTTCTTATGTTCTTCGCAATTAAAAATTCCTTAAATATAATACTTATTTACAAGTTAATAAACTAATGTAGATTGGTGAACTTTTTTGAATAAAAAACCAACTTATGACTTCGAACAAAATGTGTACACAAATGTAAGCTGCATTAGATTATATAGTTCACAATAAATTGTGCTAGTAATACAAGTATTTCATTGTATTTATACTAATATACACTATTGAATATATGTATTAAGTTTCTTTTCTAAGCTAACTGGCAAAATGTCAGTGTACTTAAAAAAGTAATTAAAATATGTTTCCTTACTCTTGCAATAGGCTACTGTTTCAAAGAACAAGAGTTCCATCTTCATTGCATCAAAGGTTTTTTAATAGCGTATAAGCCGAGACGCGGAAGCAAGTAAGCTTTGATTGAAAAACTGAAATAAAATTAGAGTATTTAAAGTAACAAGTAATAATGGTACATATAAAAGGTAACGAATAATAATAGTTAATATTCATGTTAAATATGTACTTGTGGTTAAATCTGAAAACTATAACAATCCATGTTTTCATGAAATTAAAAAGAAAACATTTCAAAAATTTTAAAAGCTATGACGCAATAGGACCACAAATAGAGAGTCAATAAATATCATTTATACAATATTTGGAGATATAGTGAACTAAATTTAATGATCGTAGATTTATTTGTAAACTGTTTATTGTAGCTAAACTTACCATAAAGTTTTTCTGTGTTCAATGTTATTTATATATTAGTTAATAAGGAAATTAATATTAGCTTTATTTTGAAAATCAAATTGAAATTATTTACTAATTCCATGTTATACAAATCACCACAATACATCATTAAGCCACTCTAAACAATTCGAACAATGCATTATTCTAATTATAGTTCTAGTGCAGTTTTAATATCGATTTGGATAAGCCGAATTTATTAAATCACAATTATAGAGTTCTCTAAACATTACAAAAATATCTATTGTTCTGAAAAATCGTGTACAACTATTGCTTAATTATAATTACCAACTATAATTTTATAACAATTGTTAATCGCCATTCCACATATTGATATATCCACTATTAAATATAAGACTTACAGTCTTCAATTTTCCGATTTTTCTATCGTTGAACGATAACCGTTTCGGCTATACAGCCACTCTCAAATTTCTTTTCAGGTTTCCCTTCGTCAAATTACACAAACACTTACACATAAACAAAAACACCCGTATTATTTTTAAAAAAACCTATTGACTCATGAGTCGACTTTATTGGATGATATCCCAGTGTGTACTGCTGGTATGCAGGAGTTAATCGAAGGGAAGGCGTGATGAGTTGTCTACCTGTGTCAATACAGTGTCGTATAACGCGTTGGATTCGAAGTTTAGCTTTTCGTTTAATAACATGCTAATATCTATTTTATAATTCTTGTACATTCGAACTGTTCAAACGCGTTCATAAACTTTCCCTTTTTTCATGGATGCAGTATTTTGAGGGTATCGTCTATGCGGGAGTAATCATGGTCATTCTGGATGATATGTTCGGCAAATGTTTACTCAGTTCTTGTGAGCTTCGCACTTTGTTTGGCCGACGGGGTGTATTCTTTAAACCTTTTGTTAAAAGATCTAAACAATAGGTTTTTTTTTTTAAATAATACGGTTGTTTTTCTTAGGTGTAATTATGTGTAACTAGTTGTAAGTGTTTGTGTAATTTGACGAAAGGCAACCTGAAGAAAACTTTAAAATGGCTGAATAGACGAAACGGTCTTCATCCAATGATGAAAAAACGGAATATTGAAGCCGGTAAGTCTTGTATTTTATAATTGTATTTTTTATATAGTCCGAAAGCGTTACCAGAAAAAGGATTTAAACACAATGTATTACAATATAGCGTATATAGATCTTTAGATATTGTTAGAATACATATTGATATTACTTGTTGTGAGGTGAATTTCTGAAAAATAAGCTAGCATAGTTCCAATTTGTGGATATAAACAATTGCAACACTGTATAAACTGTAAACCGAGTCAAGATTTTCTAGAAAAAATAAGCATAGGCCTTTATAATACAAAAATGTTTAAAAAATCTATAGCCTCATAGAATTTAGTATTCATTGTTGTAGCAATTAATTAATTGTATTTAATGCCAAATAAAACAGTTGAATAGCTGTTAATTCTTGATATTAGATTCAATACTTAAAAACATTTAGGTTAGGCCAGAGTTAAAAGAATGATCCCAAGATGTATTTTAAACTATGGGTAGCTCTCCTTTCAAAACATGTTTAAAAAACAATTAACTTAATTCAAATAAAGATATTTCGAGAAATTGAATTATTATTGTAGGATTTGTAACCATAAAATACTTTTATATGAATCTCAAATTAAGCTACGTGCCTTGAGATTTACTTTATTCTATATACAATTCTGCTGACATCAAAACTGGTATTGTAACAAAATACCTCATTTCAGTTACCAAATTGATTTATGAAGTTTCCCAAAGGGCTCTTTTCTCATATTTAATAAACTGAGACGCTTGAAGGTTGCTATTTCATGCTCGCCAGCATGTGAGCATCATTTACCCCTTTGAATTTAATGGTGGATATTATATACAAACAACTTATACACGCTGGATTTAAATACAAGCTTTTTGAAATTTTATTACCTACAGGAGAAAGGACTTAAAATATATATCTACAGATTATTAGATAATATCTTTTCAATTCGATGGCACTTTTAGAACTTAATTCTTGGTTACAAATTTAACCAATAAAGTATAAAATCGTCTTGAATGTTTATTCTTTGGCCATTTTGGTTCGAATAAATTTCAATTTCCATTAGAAATATCATTTGGCTCTAGGAATCAAACCGTTCAATAAATTGCCTGCCACTTTCCAAAGTTTGCCAAATGATGACTTGTATCATAATATTTTATGGTTGGATGAAAGAGAACCCATTTTATAACTTGGAAGAATATTTAAGTTGCGAAATAAATATTTAGTAAGCTTGGGTCATCTGTCATGTTGTTAGTTTTAAGGTTTAATAAATTGTGCCTGTATGTGACGAAGTCAATTGTAATGTTGTATATGTGCGGAAGGATCAATAAATGTTCTGTTCTGTTCTGGTACAATGTTACAAATCGATAATAAAAAAGAGGAAATTGCGTTTACTATTAAAAACCCCAATTATATTTTCTCTACCTAATATATATTCCTGAAGTACTTTTATCTCTGATACCTATTACCATTTCCTTTAACCTTAAAACAAATTCTGAATTTGGTAATTTATAGAACACAAATAAGGGCGTTGTCACAATAATACCTGCTATTGGATTTCCGTGAACCAACAAAGGTAAAAAAGGCGTGGTCTTCAAACCATTGTCAACAGACTGCGTTAAAAACATAAATGTATATATAAATTATCGCTGAAAAAAACAAAAACTAATAAAAGACTACTTCAAAGACATCATTTTAATGCAGTAAAAATATTGAATTCATGAAAACTGGAAACTTAATTTTTATATTTTAGAAACTGTAGGGGGGGTGGGTCTACTGGAACAATCACATTACTTATAAAGGTTGGAAGCCTTGGAATATATATATAATACAATAAATTTCTTTAACTATGAATTTATACTTTACGTAGTTACTTTATGTCGTATCATTTAAAATGTTTTGTTTTAATATGAGAGTATTTTTACATAAGTAGCCTGTTCTATCAGCAGACCGTAATTGTTTCAAATAAATAAGATAAGATTAACTTAATGAAAATACACCTGTCACAAGTGCCCATGCCATTTTATTTGACAGAATATAACTGTCAATTGAGAAGCAGAGTGGTCCAATGGTTAACATGGTCGAATAGTTTAAGGTTAGTTACTGGCGTCCGGCTTACGTGATAGGCTGCATCATTGCCTTTAATAGCATAAAATACAGCATTAATACATTTAATTGACGTTAATAAAAACAATTAAATAAGTTTGCATTATGATTCTATAGTGGATATATTGGAAAATTATTGTTCAATTTAGTAATAAAGTGATTTCACTCCTCGAAATAAATAATCATGAGCCTTTTGTGTGCGGGTGGCAGACTCTGCTAATTGCAGGCGAAAACGTCCTTGACTTATTATTATTTTTCCATTATTTTTTAAAAACATAACTACTATGGAAATCGAGTGTCAGAGACTGCTCTTTAGTAATAAAATTGTTGTACTTAAATATTTTGTACATAATCTATATAAAGGATTCATAGCTGGACTTTTGGAGGTTGAAAATTATGACACAAACAAAAATATAATAACTATTTAACAGGGCTAAATAATAATTAAAACTTATAATTTAAATAATGTTTTAACGCATAGATATTTTAAAGACTAGAACAATTTTTAATTTCCATTTCTTTTATAATCATTGCTGAATATCTTTATATTTATATCACATACTAAACAAAATTGTGCGTTTTAAAATTATTAATTTGTGGTATTTTATTGGCATTTTTGTTTAATTAAAAGATCTCTTTAATCTATATAGTATGAAAACATGATTTTTCTGGTAAAGTCTGTAAGTGGTAGTACTATATTTATTTCCGACTAATGGCTTACTCTAACTATTGCTTGTTGACCTGATTATATGTATAGACATTTTAAACGTTAATGTTTATTTTTTAATATATAGAATTTACCATTTTCGCAATATTTTTAACATGGAGTCGTTAGATTAATAAATTAATAAATAATCATTACTTTTTGTAACTCGTCTTATAGACAGAACAAGAACTAAATATACTTCCAATAAAGAAATTGTTTATACAAATTACAGAGTATAGGTTTATAGTTTGCATACAACAGTAACTTGGCGTCTGTACCCTGGCTCCCGGCTACTTAGGGTCTGTAGCAGGTAGCCAGGGTACAGACGAGAAGTTACTGTATACAAACAATAGTAGACCCTCGATTCTCGTCTATAAAATTGTATTTAAAAAAATATATAATTATTTAAGATCAAAGTATGGGAAAACGATAGTAAATATATTTCTTTCTTATGTATTTCTTTTTACTACTTAGCTGTTATGTTTTCTTAGCAAAAACAAAAATATAATTCTGAATGAAAAGAAAATAATATACATTAACTTCATATAGCTTCATAATAAAACATTTAATTCTTTTACAAATATGACATACGAGCTCTAAAAACTGTCAGAATAAAGCACGCAAATTAAGTTCCTCGAGGTTCAGCATATTTTAAAATATCAAAGAATATATTTCAGTCCACACATACAATAAGGGTTGACAGGGATGTAAAGTTGTACTTTGCTTCGTCCCAGCACGCCTCTGTGTTATGAAGTCGACAGGAAAGTTTTAACGAATCTTGCCAAGTGCACTGACCCGTTACTCGATGCTTGGCTAAGCATGGCATTACTAAGCAAAATATCCAATTTAACTTTAAAACTTTAAATCAATTCAATCTTTGTTTGTTGCAATTATTTATCTGAATATCAATGGCAGTAGCGAGAGGGTATTTGCATTAAAATTTCGTTCCTACTTGTCTGTTGAGGAGTAAACGCTGAAATTTGTAAAAAAAAAAACATTCACACATCACAAAATGAACGTTTGGCAAACAAACTAACACAGTTAAAGTAGTCGCAATGCACTTTTAAACATTGTTAAAAATTTAAACACTTGAAAAAAATTTGGAAATTTATAAGAACTAACAGGAATTTTCCTCCCGTTAGTTAGGGGGGGGGGGGGACTTCACCCTTGAGGCAAGCAGCAAAATGGACACTTTAAATTAAAAACCGTATCAGTTGAACTAGTAGACCATTTACTTTATGAAAGTCTGGAGTATGTTAAAATGGATTACGGCTTATTTTATACAAGAGCAGCTTTAATTCGAGTTGTGTTTAATAAACGTTGCTAACGGGTAATCCTTTCATTTGAAGCGACACGAGTACTGTAACAAGCACTGTTAAATAGAGATCAAAACCAATCACAAGATGTATTCGAATTTAATTTAATTAAACTCAAAGGACTTAATATGTTGTTGACAGTCGCGTTGCGCAGGTCTAACTGAAACCTCGACCACTGTATCACCAATTTACGATTACTTTTCATTGGCTATCAAAAAATCTTGCTCGTGTGTTGCCTCATACGTATTTTAATTTGTGACTTGTCTTAGTAATTTTCCTTTACATAATGTGCTGAAAATAGATTTACCATATTATAATTACATGCCCGATTATGGTTAGATTCCGTTTTCGTTGTGTTTGGTAAAATATAAATAATGAATATTACGTGTATGCAAAAGAAAGGTTTCACGAGCGAAGTTAGTATAGATCAGAGGTTAGTTTTTAATAAATCTTCAGATGTACATACTTGTGTATTTACATACATTTTAGAATTTATATCAAAATGTATATTGCATTATTAATTTATATTGTTATATTATATGAATGAAGATAACTTGAACCACTATACATTCTTCACTCACTAATTTAAATTGCACACAAAATTATATTTTATAAATAGAAGCTATCGGGAAACTATGTTTTTAAATAAGTTGATTGCTGTAAACGTCGAGAGAAATTTATCATGTAGGCTTTAATAAAAGATGATAGTATCAGTTTTTACTTTATGACTATGCTATAGTGTAGAGAAAGTACAGTGACCGCAAAAAAATCGATGTTGAGATTTTTGTGGAAATATCCGTTTTGGGACCCCCTGAGTCCCAAAAAGTGGTTTTTACAAAATGAAAATGAACAAATTTGAAATCTAATTTAATTTATATAGTATAATTTCTATTTAATTGTATATAGTATAATGAGAAATTAAAAAGTAAACTTTGAATACAAAATACGATATAACAGTACAAATTACATTTACAAACAAATGCACTAACCAACCAATCTCATGTATCACATCTGACCTACATTCAACAACTGGGATAATGCACTCTACCAAAACAAGAGCCTATAACTATCTCAGTAATCAGACAGATAGATTAGACAGTAGAAGTTTTGTAATACCAAGACACCTAGAGTTATATGTAAATGTATTAATATTAATTTATTTATGTATTAGAGTGAAGATAATAACCACAACAAATTAATATGTTTAAGTAGGATTAATTTCAATTACCTAAACTGTTATAACCTTACCATAAACAATCCTCCAAATTATAACTAAATTCACACACAAATCAATTCTCTCACAACACATCACATTTATTTATTTAACAACATTCTATTATATTCCAAAAATGATCAGGAACATTTCACAAAAAAAACTATTTGATATTCAAATTATTATAAATTTCCACTGTTGCAAATGTAAACAAGTAGGCTAAGATGAAGCTCAGCTGTTCCAAAATAATATTTATTTGTAGGCTAAAGACCGATGTAATTAAAACAAAACGTAGGCATGGTACTAATTAGAAACTTAACTTTTGTAATTATTATTAAGGAATAGAACCATGTTAATTCATATCGTATGTGTTAATATATAATTTGTTAGAATTAAATGTAAAATTATCAGATATCTGGTTCATAAGATATCATTGTTCTGCCATGTGCAAATAAAACAAAGTTGAAACTTTCTGTCGCCAATTTTAATTAAGTAACATTCTGAAAACTACAAATTTTACTTAAAAAAACAAGGAATATAACCCAAAGTTATTATTTATTCAAATAATAAAAATTTAAAGAAAACTATAGTACTAATATATTCAAGCATCCGCCGATGGACTCAAATTTAAACTACACGGAAGATGAGCACGCATGACAGAAGAAACTATACGCGGAACCAACCAATCACAACCAATCATCCTCGAACACTTTGTACGACACGGCTATCAGCATACAAGTTAACGGGTTTACTTACAAACGTCACCGCATGGTTACTTAAATTTGCAACGACAGTTGTCCTTGGACCACCATACGGGTTGCATCCCAATTGTAGAAAGTTTTTAACATATACTCAATGTTTTGTGTTTGTGTGTTTTTGTGTAATGTTTGACGACCTTGCAAGGGGGATACGTGTCTGAGGATGGAGTAAATCTCCGAAATCATAAAAGAGAGAAGAAAGTCACGTGGCGGAAATAAAGTAAGTAATTAAGCTTAATTATAATGAAAATTTCTAAAATAAATATTTTAATAGCCCTTGTAAACAGTATGTCCTATAAAGGAGTCGTTATATATAAATTGACGTATTAAACAAAATAAAACGTATCCACTTAAATACAAACCTACGACTTTCCATTTATTTTCTATACAGAATGTAAAAGGGTTATTCACAAACGAGACAAAATGGAGAAGGAAAAATGAAGCATCACTAATAACTTTATAGTTGTACTGAAATCGCAAAATTAACAGTTGGTTAAAAGTTACGAAATTTAATTACTTATAATTCACGAGCAAAACAATATTTTAGAAAAAAATAGTATTTTTTTTACTTGAGCCGTTAAGTTTTGAGCAAATTTAAAAAGTTGAAACTTTACATCAAACATTAAAACTACCATTAAATAAACACTATTTGTTCTCGTTACTGTTATAATAAAAAATACATTGAATAGGACATAATCCAGGGTGTGACAATTTCAGTATAAGATTTCTACTAAAGTATTTTTTAATTAAAACACTATTTCAATATAATGGGATTTAGTTTCATTCCAATTTATGTATTTAATAACATGTGCTTTTAAAAAGTATTATTATTATGTATTATTATGTGCCATTATTGATTACAATTATTATAATGATTACAATAAAATTATTAAAAATTTAAATTGTAGGAGATGTATTTTTTAATAATGTGCAAATGTAGATAACTACCTGAGTAACACATCTTGTAATAATTATTTTCCCATTATTTGTATTTGCTTGAGTACAAAGTAGTATGCAAATTATTTAGATTTTCTAATTATTTTAAACATATTATGCAAACTGATTAAAACATTTACCGAATAGTACGATTATTCCTCCATAGGTTAGTTTATTCAGTTTGATATTATCATTATTTAGATTCGGATTGGAATCAGATAAATGTGTGTTAAATTTCTTGTAATTAGGCTACTGCGTACGTCAAATAATACAATCGTATTACTGGCCGACATTAAACTCGAGCGAACACACAAAGTACCTGAGTATAATCTACAAGTTAATATGATTTTTTTAAGAGAATACGAAAGTTTACATTTTCTCTTTGCTCATAAACACTTATTTCACGATAGTTAAAAAAAAGATATGAGGTTAAAGATTTCACTTATTGTGAATCTCTTTATTTTAAGTTAATATTTATAACTGTATTTATGTTAAAATAGCATTAGGTAAGTTTCACAAAAAAAAAAAACATCTCTAAAAAATCTTAACAATATCTTTGTTCGTTTTACTTTTCTTCTTAAAATATTTTTCGCCATCCAATAATCGACAACAGACAGTTTTTGGGTATATAACAAGCTTAGTTATAATTTATTGAAAAATAACAAAAGCACTCATACTGAACCATTTGTAAGAATATTTTAAACAAAACTTCAATATAAAATAGTAATAAATGGAATTTTTTTAAATTCATATTGCTCAAATTTAGTAAAAATGTTGTATTATTGTAATGTGTATACTAGTCAACTGTATTGAACAGTTTTAGTTTTATTTCAAAGCTAAAAAGGAGCAAACACTTCTTACAAAACTCATTAAAATCTCTTTGCAGTTCTACAAAGGAAAAAAGTTCTGAATGCAGAACATCAAAAGCGAACACGTGTAAGCAGTGCTAAAGAAACTTTTACGTTTTTAAGTGAAAACTAAAACTTTAGTATTTTAATTGATAAATAATAATAGTGAAAAGTTTTTAAATGTCAAATGTAAATAATTTTAAAACCTTTTAAACATAAAATCAATGTTTTCAATAAAACAATAGTATATTTCAATTTTAGAACTACACAATTATGAAATAGTAAATTGGTGTTATTATGAATTGTGGAATTATGGTAAAAATTATTAACATATTTACTGCTGTAATTAAGCACTGCAGAGAGTATAAATATAAATCTATACTGGTGCTAAATGATTAGTTGATTAATGGATTCATTTCAAATTAAATTCATATTGAAATCACAGCACACAACTGAAAGGGATGTTTTCAAATTCCGCATTAAAATTTACTTCAATCCATTAATGGTTATAAACAAATGTAAATAATAAAGGATTTGAGTATCCATAATTCAGCTGCATTATTTAAATTTGTTGTACTGTAATTGAAATCCCGTGTACGCATAATATGATAAAATAGTTTAGTGAAGTATTTGCTGACAACCCGAAACTACGATTTCGTAACTTGAGCTATTTATAAGTTATTCTGAAACTGTCACAATAAAACATTAACAATGATTCCTTACTGAATGGTTCCTTAAGTATATGTGAACATTAAACGTAATGTAAGCAATTTGTCTGGACTACCCACAGCAACGTACCATTACAGCGAATGTTACAAAGTTTTACGGACAGAGCTTTTACTGTGACAATGATGGATGGTACATGTAACACCAATATAACTTATATTTATACATTTCAATGTTAGAGGAAAGATGTGAGTATAGTTTTCGTGATTAAAGTATTTTCAATAGTACTGACTACGCTCGAGTAAAATTATATCCATAAAGTAAACTATAACTATTAAAATATTAATAGTTAACTCATGTATTGTCTGCACCAATTCAAAAAGAGCTATCTGCTTGTAATTTGTATCGTTCATATGAAAACGTCAAATCACATTTATAATTTATTGAGAATATTACATAAAAGGTAATAAAAGGGCTTTTTTTATCTAACTTCTGTATGTTTACAAATCATTCAAGTGCAAACTATATTACATGTAGCTTGCCTTTTTATTATTTTAGACGTTTAGAGGAAGACTGGATATAAACTGGTTCAATATGGATGAACATAAAATTCTTAGGACATTGAAAAACATTTAAATTGCTATACATTTTTAGTTGTCAAATATAATGTATTTATTTATTATCCGTACTGTAATTGTTTAGCACGTGGAGACATCTTGGTGGGGTGGCACTCTCCCCTTCATTGGTAGGAAAAGATCAGGGGGAGTGATATATTTCATAATCACTCATATATTT
>JAGFPH010008658.1:27417-40378 GCA_018207615.1 Philaenus spumarius
TACATACACATTTTAACTAATTAAGGAACAACACTTATAACAACTTTTGTATAACCTTCCACTTTTATTGTATAATATATAAAGAACATTCCTGTTTATATTGCTACAGTAATTAAATCATAATACATTTCCATAATTACCATGCCTGGATACACAGCATTGAAATACCATAGCAGATAGTCCCTTACCTGCAACAAACAAAATTAAATATTTATATAGCTTGGTTTAATTTAAATATATTTTGTTTTAAAAGTACTGAACTCACAATTCTCATAAAAACATTGTAAGAAATAAATACCGTAAGTGATACATTTACCATTTAAAAATAAATTAAAACCATTTAATAATTTCTGAGACAAAACAAGGTACATCGCTTTTTTTTCAAATGTGTGCATTTGGTTATTGGTATAGAAAAGAAACTTACTAAATATATCGATATATATTTATAATATAACGATTGTGATATACGAGTAACCATAAATAAAATGTTTATAGTATTTATTTAGTTAAATGTAAATGAGAAGTGTCTTATCTCAGTTTCTTAGGTCTTAAAATATTTCCTTTGCGATAGATAAACCACCATTATAATATATATAATATACTGAAAGTCTTGCATTTTAGAAGCAATACATCGCTGATCCAAGCAAATATTTAAAGACATAACTTACATTTCGGTGCCCACTCGTCCAATTCGAAAATAACAGTTTTGTGAATTTTTATAAATGAAAAATATAATTTTTCCAATATGCTTAAACCGTGTTTAAAAAATCTACAATCAATAACAAACACTAATCCCACGATCGCGATCGTAATCGATGAGACATTTTGTCGCAATATTTAAAAACTTTAAAGAACATGACCATGATAATAATTCTATATTTGAATCGTGATGAATTTTGTAATAGCGTTCGAACACCTTCTACACACATTATTCAGAATTTGGCAATAATTAATTTGTTATACATGAATCAATTCATGAATAATTTTCAAAGTTCTATCAGCTCTACTCTCTTTAGCATCAACATAAATTATTTCACATATATCTCCGAAGTTATTAATTACTGTAATGTTTAACGGAGTTTAGTGAAACTATACTGATCCAACATTGGCTTTTATGGTTCTCTAATGTGCATTATATTCATGTCATTCTCATTTCCGTGAGATATCTAAATTAGTTAAAAATCGTCTTAAAAATATGATTACTACAAATTTTTAACGTTATTGTGATTCACCTTATTACTAAAATTTTACGTTTCAATGCTATTTATTATTAAAATTTTACTACGTGAACACAAAAAGCATTTTTTTATTGGTCTTTAGAAACAATTGTTATTTTATTGTTCCGTTGTATATGTAGGTTATTACGTACAACCACTTATTTATATTAGCAATATTATTTCAAATTAAATATTAGAAAAGTAGGGAATTAGACTCACTGTGGAACTGAAACTTGTATTTCCTATATGAGTCACTTTTAAATGCGAGTGATAAACTTTTAAATCCTATATTATAATATTGTCTTTGTCACTTAAAAAGCTTGGCACTTTAATGGCCAATTTTTAAATTTGTTAATTGTGTCTTTATGTTATTATCCCTGTTAAGTACCAGCAATCAAATACCTAGATCCACTGTTTGTTTCACTTCCACCTTCTTTCTGTTAAGAAATATGACCTAGTGTATCAGTATGCTACACAGCCACTCATCTACACATATTTGACGGTATATAAAATTCCGGTAAATTACCATCTCAATTATTGTATTTAAAAACTATTAAATTTTTGAAAGTTAGTACAATGATAAAAGAGAATACTGGCATGACTGAATATATTATTTTATTTGTAGGCGATTGCACGTAAGAATCACTTTTTATCTGGCTTACAAAACGTTAGTTTAATGCATTTACTCAACTAGTTAACAGAATTTTCTTTATTTAATTATTAGTTATAACAAAACTAGCTTTCTAAATATAATTAGAATTGATATGTTAATTTAATACTAAATCCTAATGTATAATAATTCAGCAACCATTTATTATCGCATACATTTTCTAAAAACGTTCAATTCTACTAAGCTTAAAGTTAGTTTATGTAGATTTATGTATATTTAGTGATCTTAAAAACTTCTAAACCAAAGTTGATTGCAAACTTAAAGTTTCATTATTGTATTTTGGGTAAAATAAACTACGGATCTTCCAAAGAGTACACAGTCAGAGAAAAATCGGAGATAATTCGTGTGTGTGCCCTATTTTGCTTACATTGGCAACATTGATATGGAAATATTATATATATATATATATATATATATTCTACAACGAATATTCTTTTTTTATTGTTCGAAGAACTCTTTCATCGCCTTATCCGCCATATTTACTTTTTAATTGTTTAAAATTTGTTTTAATTTTATTTAATTGTTCTAATTGTTTAAATTCTTTAATTTTGTTTTTATCTGTCGCGTCGGAAAACTCCCAATTATTTTTAATTAATTTTACACCTATTTTTTAGGCCTACTCCCCCCAAGCTTCCGATTTTACCGCGACGAATTTATTATACTGGTTAATTATTATTATTTGTTTAATTTTCACTCCCCCTCTGAACCTTAATACGACACGAAACCGGGAAATATTTCAGACACGGGAAATAGCAGTAGTATGGCTTAATATTAAACACAATTCTAAAGCTAACATACACAGTTTTAAGCACAAATAATTTTACGTTAGTTCTTTGACCTATTTTTTACTTTTGGTTAACTTTTTAACCACAAGTGAAATCGGCCAACACCGAAGGGCGCCAATTCTACAACGAATATTCTTTTCTAGAGGAATTAAGTTGTAGAATAATTTGTTTTGGCCACAACTGCAACGCGTTATTTTTCACGCTGGCAGCGCCAATTCTACAATGAATCCTCTTTTTTGAAAATTCCTCGTTGGAGAATAAGTTATTTCCACCTACTGGAAGTCTTATAGGCAATCTCACTTTGTTTGGCCTAGGTGAAATAACTATGTGTCGAATATTCAGTTCACTGACTATTCTGACAAAAAACTTTACTTTATACTTCCAGTAATTTATTTTTAATTTTAGCTCAGTAAGAACACAAGTTAATAATTTTACTTTTTGTAAACCTCTGAAGAGTGAGTACACTGGAACTAACCTTGTAAATTGCTTATTTGTGCTTGCAATTATTTTATGAAATTTCACTTTATCAATTCTTAATCTAAAATTCATAAACTATTGGGATATTTGAATATTAGGTGTTTTTGTAAATAATAACCTTTTATAAAACAAAATAAAATTTTAATAATTTCTTTTTTCTAATTTTAAACATAAAACAAAATTCTTGTATTTAATATTTTCCAAATAAAATCAAATAATAACTTTCTTCTCAAATAAAATAATAACTTTTTAAAACTATAAGGCAGAACTAATCTCTTAATTTATTATAGTTTGTTTTAATATTTTATTACTCAATTTAATGTAATTTATACTTTAATGAAAATTTGAATTTACGATTTAATGAATTTACTTCTTTAATTAATTACAAATTTCTTAATCTAACATCCTAAGTAACCCAGTATTTAAAATAAATTTATTTGAATTTACTTCAGGCAATTTAATGGGGACTAACGTATTTTACGCTTCTACCGACCTTTTCACACTTGTCCAGGCGTCGCGACGTTGTGGTGAAATCCGCGAACTCTGTCCAGTGATGACAAGCTACAGATGTTCTGCGTGCTGATAGAGTTGTCTTGTGGGTGAAGGTGGTGTCCTGTAGGGTTGTCTGGATGTATGATGGATGTCTTCTTAAAGATGGATGTGGTGATGCCGTGTCTGCAATCCCGGTTCGTCTATTCCCTCGTAGCTACAGTTGCATGTCCTGGTGGCTGCCTGGTGGTGTCCTGGAGTCCTGTCTGGAAGCTATACGAATCACTCCATGTATCAGCTGTCCTGTAGGCTATGTTTTTCTTCCAGAAAATCCCAAGTTAGGCCAACTTGTATAGACTAAGTTGCCACTGAAGTTCTTGTAGAGTTAATGCGGTGTCTATTGCTGCATCCCAGATGATAACCGCAATGCCGTTTCTTCTTACTTGTTATAACAATTTAAAGTTTAACGAAGAAAATACTCAGCTTCTAGCACGCTAAAGTATTTTATCAAAAACAAGTATCTGCTCTCGATGCGTTAACTTACATCGCAGAAAAAATAAGGCTTATGCACGATGCGTGATGTTACATCGAAAAAATAATAATCCTCGCGCGATGCGTTATGTTACGTCGAAAAAATAATAAGCCTCTCGAGTTTCCCCGAGCAATCGTTTATATAAGGTTTTTCGGCACTATTTCATTGCCAACCTAAGCTTTCTACCACTGTATTTCCATAATGCTTTAAAATCCATTTTTTCGCCAATTTCAAACTTCTAGTCTACGTAACTTTTCATCCTGAATTTTATTATAATTTTTTCATAATTTTGTAACATGATTTAGCCTTTGTTTTAATTAAGTTTCTATTGTTTCTTTGAGTACGCCCCTTTTCGTAAACTGGTCACCCTGTTCTCCTTCCATCAGTCTTGTCTTTGGACCTCCCCTCTACTGTCTTGCGTTCTTATCTGGCTTCCCTCAGTTTTGTGCTATGGAAATCCTTTTTCCATGTAACTCTTCCAGGGTTTATCCGATTTTCCTGAAACTGACATCATTTTCCTCAGCTCGTTGTTACCTTTCCACACGAACTCGAGTGACGTTCGTACGACTCCTGGTTCGCGTACACGACCCGCGCGCGTTTTTCCGCGGCGATTTTTCCCGGAAAAGTCTTAAATTCACACTTCTTTCGTTTTTTCTTTTTCCACTTTTCTTGTCCGTTGGTTTTCATTCACTAGCCGGATTTTCATCTCATTTCTGCTTCTGGTTGTCTTGCTGTGAGGTTAGGGACTTCAACGATTTTTCACAAACTAGGGTTTTACTTTACTCCCGAAACATATTTCAAATACTGGATTATTTTTACATAACTACTTCGTTTGCATACTATTTACTATTTTGAATTGTTAAAAGTTTGAGTTTAAATTTTCCATTAGCTGTAAAGGTGCAAAATCTATCACCTTTTTCCTTTTATAAATTTACTAGTTTTTCTTTTACATTATAAATTACATTTATCAACACTAAAACTTGTTTTAGTTAGAATTTAAAAAACTTTATTTTTAACCTACTTTTTTATCCTTTAAACTTTATGAATTACCATTAACTTTTTTATATGACAAAATTTCGCTAAAACCTATTTCACCTTTATTCTAGGCCTTTTTAAGAAAAGCCTAAAAAACCTTTTCTTTTTTAAATTAGAGGAATTTTGAAAATTTCCTCATTCTTTGAAAGCTCGTATCTTACGTAACTTTATGATTTTTTAATATCTAATCTTGCAGTAAATACACCCGCGGTTAGCGTAATGCATTTCCCGAAGATTTTTATTTTTTTATTCAAATCTTGGATTTTGGCTTCCCGTAGGAATCTTTTAAGTAATTTTTATAAGTTCCCAATCCTTTTCAGACAGGCAGGGTCCAAAAGTTTAATTCTACCCGATAACAGACCGCCCGCGTATACATGCTGATCTCGTGACCTACATCTGGCTTTAACTCACTGCAAGTCCTTATTAGTCAAATTTACAAAATTAATTGCAAATTTAAACTCAAGACCTACAACGAGTTTTGTCCGTTGTAATATATATGGGCAAAACAATATAACGTATGACACAATTGTGATCATAATACATTATACAAATCAATAGGCAAAATTAGTGGTTTTATTTAATGATTTTAAGTAACCACCCAATTCATTTCCAGTCAAAAAATTATTAGTTTAAACGCTTACATAGGTTTGAATAACATAAAACAACTATTTTTTTTATTTTTTTTTGTACTTATAGAATATAACGTATTACTTTTAAATATCCTTAATTGTCTACATACATGGGGCATAGACTTTTCTTGGTAAAATTGGTGAAGGACTGTGCTGCCAAAACAAGCAATTATAGAAGCATTGTCGCTTACGACAATGGCAGTGATCCCTTGAGACGTTATTGTTGTGGCTCAAATGGTGTTTAAAGTCGCCATTCTGGAGTGATGCAATTTTGAAGATAAGTGATATGAAACAATGAAACAAATAATAACTTGTTATATTCCATGCAATCAAAACTAAAAATAAACGTATTCAACTGACGTAATTACGAATAAAATAAATAAACAAATGGATATTTTCTTATTTAATAATTGTAGGAAGTGCCTTATTTTGTACTCTGTTAGTAACTTTTATAACAATGCTCTAAGTTTGAATAAACATGTAAATCTAAATAGAGCAAATGATAAAAAATTTATTATTTTGTTATATAACCGTTTAGATTTATGCTAGTTAAACTAATCAAGACGAGGGAGTTAATATTTTGTTCAGCCAATCGATACGAATTCTTCTAAGTGTGTCTTTATATAGACTTTATGTTTAGCATATCATAGATGCAAAAATATATTAGTTTAGGACATATTATCAAAATAAAATGTTGTAAACGGTCAAGTAAAATATATAATATTTACCATTATATATAGTTACCATTTTCCAATAAAATGTTGTTATTTCATTTGTTTTATTTTTTAATACTGTTCATCAAAAGATATTTTAAACGTAAAACTGTATTGTAACCATTATATACTGTAATGTTAGTGTTCAGTATATAGCCTGACATCCCCTAATAATATCACTGTATTTTATATGTTTAACACATTTTATTTAACAAGGAAAATAAGTAAATATTGTACAACATTTACACAAGATTATTTTGTGTTATATACGCGTATTCGCTGCATCTAGATAACAGCTAAACAAAATATTTGTCTAACAAATTGAAATACATTTTATCCTAGAATTTATTTAGTTACATATGAACAAAATATATTTAAAGTACCCTTTAGTGTGCATAGGCTTAAATGCACATTGAATCCATTGTTCAGTCCTTAGAGCTCATCAAATCTCTTTTGTCTTATTAATCTTTCTCTCTGTTCTACCTCTCTTATATGTATTCCAAAATTCCAAGGCTTTATAAAAGAGGATTTAATACTATCCTCATTAAAAGATTTAATATTTTGTAGATTAAAAATTTTCAAACAAATTATAAACTCCTTCAACTTACTATTAACAACATATTGTTGATGTCACAGAAATAAGTAATCACGTTTACCAACTTAATAGTTTCTTACATGTTTATTGATAATGTATTTGAAAATTGTTTATGTTTCTAAATATTTCAAATAAGGACAACAATAATAACAAAGTAGTATTACAATTATTCACAAATTATCTGCTTTTGCCAACTAAGAAATTGATTAATTTTAATGACCTTCTAAATGGATTCCATGGAGTTTGAGTTACACCTCTTGTATAATCTGTAGCCTAAATATTTGAACCAATTAGATTACATTTTTGTATAAGGACATATTAGAAATTACATAGTTATTTAGATTTTGAATAATTCTAAATTAATGTAAACTTTTTCATACCACGCAATTAGGTATTAATAAACCAAAATAGCTATAATAAGAGCATCAAACGTTTGAATTAACAGTATAAAATAAGAATATTAATGCTGGGCATTGAAAATAATGCTCACAATAAAAAACTAAGTTATTTAATTTGGGCGAACTTAGTGGGGCAGTTTCAGTCTTAAAATAAAGACATTTGGGAATGTTTACTAATTGTGATAATTAGCTATTTGTGCTCTATTGTTAGATCCCATACAATCCCTATTGCTTTTGTGCCTCACACGCAGATATGGCGGTCGTTCTAATATATGATCTTATATCATGGTTCTAATATAGTACGTACAGCTATTCATACCATTCGTATAGCCTTGACGTTCATGTGTACTGAAATCCAACTCCTTATCAAAGCCCATGCATTATACAAAAGCTTCTGTTTAATTTGTTTACATGCTCGTTTGAAATATTTTAATGGTGAGACGTCAAAAGCAATTAAAGCTGTAATGTTGGCATTAGCAATTAGTGGGTCCGGACTTGACGTCGAGGCAGTGTTTACATGATTTAGTGGCGTAGGGAAATTTAAGGTTGGCTAAACTGTTAATCCCGAGACCAGAACTTTATGACATTATTTACCTAACAGAACAATGTCTGCACTGATGGTTCTTATACTGTTTGTTCTGTTGCCACATTTTATAGTTAAAAAGGAAACTTTAATTCTCCAAGAGTAAAATAGAAACATTACACTTCATTATGACTTGAGATAATTTAAATCGTCGTCATCCTCAATGACAACAGAACTGTAAATTAAAATATCATAAGGAAGAGAAAATTATGAGCTTTATTCATTGTACCAGTAGCGACGAAGTTTTAATTTTATATTCTCTAATGCGGTTACAGTTCCGACAACAGCGTAATATAATTATGCATATAATAATTTAAAATAACAATTCTAAGAATAATTTTAGAAACTTACTGATCTGGAAATAACAATTATCAACTAAAATTATATACTTTATTCTATATATACTTTATAGAAAATCACTGGCATAATAATTAATTATAAAAATAAAATCTCCATATAAATGTGGATCTGGTAAATCAAAATACGTAAAAAATTTCCACTTATATGCACCAATGTAAAGGTAAAAGTTTGCGGGGGAAATGAAGATATTTACAAGTAACTTCATAGAGAATTTTAGGCTCGCAAATAGAAGAAGAAAGCTATTCATTTATGTGTTTAAAATATATAGATAATCGGTTAATGGACAGTTTTCAGTATTGGTAAAAACTAAAATGTTGGTTTTCTCAGTGGCCTTCCTACCAACTATAATATATAGGTAATTGTGCCTATAGTTTTTAGATCTTTTATTAATAGATTAAAGTCATGTTGATTCATTTTAACTTTAATAATTTTATAATTCCTGTTGTATTGAAAAATTAATTAAATTTATACATTTAATAATAGTTGCCATTTTATATGTTGTGATGTTGCGATAGATAGTCTTGTATTAAAAAGAATTAGCATAATATAGGCCTAATTGATTAAATTTAAGATAATTTTTTTAAAACGTTTTTTATTTTTCGTGCTGTGGTTTTTGAAACACTACATCTCTTCGTTACTACATTATAAATTTTCGTGTTAAACTTTTAGAGATACTATTTTTAGTGAGCGTACAGTTAAATTGGTATTTAACATATGCATGAAGTGAAAAAACATCAAAACGTTCAATGTTAGGAAACGAATCACACTTTAAGAAAAAAATGATTTACTGTTTATATTATCTAATTCCTAGAAATGTTACATAATTTTTTAAGTAATTTATATTGTTGCTACATTATACATAAATGCATGTACATAATATTATTTTGGTGGAATAACACAAGAAAACCAAATCAATGAGCTCTATCATATAACAAAGACTTGAATAAAACCGTTGCATTTTTAACCAGGCTCTCTGTACCCTTGGAGATGACTATTTCATTCCGCTAAGTGGACACGTAACTTAGAATCCTAATGGACGTATGATCCCTACGCAAATATTTTATGCATGGTACTGTAATCAATCGGATTTTATTTTTGTAAACTGCTAGCTACTAAGTTTTAAAATGGCTTTTGAAGCAGCAAACGTGTCACATACATTACATAAAAGAACAAATTATGAATCGTGCAAAGGCCACACAAACGTATGTATCAACAAAGTTTTACATTTCTAGGAAAATAATATTAAAAAAATCATTCTCCTAGGAAAAATCTAAAAAAATAGTAACTTTCGGTCAAACAACCTGCTTCTGGTTGTTGGATTTTTTGTGGTCAACGAAGTCGTCCGAGCGACGTAGACAACCAACATGTGTACCAAATTTGAACCAAATCGGACTTAAAATGCGGCCGCTAGAGTGCGAAAACATATATACATATACGGGGTGTATCAGAGCGGGTGGCCGGCTTGTATAGCATTGAAAAGAGTATACTTAGACATCTAGTTTAATGATAACCCCCAGGAATTAAAGAAAAATACTTTCAACCCTTTAAAATGCCCCAAAAGGGTATTTTTGTGGGGTGGGGGTTGGTTTTTGGGAAATTTTCAAATGTAAAAGTAGGTCGTGTTGTACCCAATTTTAAAGGTCTCGGTACACTGATCATTAAAGGAAATTGTTTTCATTTATCTTGCACCGTCAATACAGGGTGGCTCGAAATATCATAAAAACTTAAGTTTACATATCTTTTTACATCTGACATAAAAAATTTGTTTAACAGCTACAATTTTTAAAGTACATTGACAAAGATGTGACCTTTCAAGCAATACTTAATTTTGGTAGGTTTTTCACATTTTTAGCAGGTTACAAAATTTACAACTTTTAGAAGTTTAAAAAGTCAATATCTCAAAATTTTCAAATTGCAATGTGGGTCATCTTACATATCAAGTTGAAGCCCTTACAATTATCAACATTTTTCATATTTGAATACAATACAGCGGATCCGATTGCCAAGTACATTACCCAGGCTGGACTCAGGTTATACAAAATCTGTATTAACATTTTTTTCTCATAGAGATATTATGCAGACTGTTGCTAAAATCTTGTTTATAATCAACGGTTTTAACTAAATTACTGGGGAATCAAACATGGAAATACATATTGAAAGCTGACATATACGAATATCAATGATTTATGTTTATCCATTTCAATACGTATTACTTACTTTAAAGAAATCTTGTTTACATTTGTTTTAAATTTAGCGCCACAAAAATTAACCCAGACATTGCTTCTACAGTTTTCATCGAGAGCTAAAATATTTATTTAAAAAAATAAACAAATTGTATATGGTACATTTGTGGGGAGATCCTCGGTCATATTATGTACTTGCAAAGCCCTTACTTACGCGTGAGTGAAGTCACGGTCACACCAGAAATATTTAACTATCGAATTGTAATGGTTCAAATAGATTTGATTTGTGTTTTATTTCATTACCACTAATATAAATATTAAGTTAAACAGTTTCATAAACTTAGTTTTATTTTGCTTATTACTTTTATTTATCTGATTTGTTGTGTTTTCTCTGAAAATATTATATTTACATTGTATACATTAATTTATATATTGTACTATTATTTACAACCGGGGCTTCTATGGTTTTAGATCAATGTTATAGTAAATTTATATTTAACTGAACTTCTAAATCGATGGGCACAAAGTGAGGGCCTAAAACAACAGCATAATAAATTATTTGATAATGTAATTTACTACACGAAATTCAAATTGACAACAATACAAATAATGATTTTATTGCTTATGAAATCAAAGGGATTCTAAACACATTTACTAATAAGCCTATCAATGTTTATTGTTGTAACCAAATTATTGTATAACATGTCGAAATAAATTAAATGTGTCTAATGTATACGTGTTTAATTAAATCAAACAGGTATTTATTCTGACTTGAATATTCTGACACAAGTTTCCTTTAAACACTGTATGTTAAAGCACTGTAAATAAATCTCTTTCAAATTGGTATATTACCAAAAGGTGACCTGAATCTTTTGCTATCTATGACAGTTATAATTAAATACACATGTTTTATAACTTTGAAATCAATGGAAACTAAGAGATAAAAGTACGATTTATCCTGACATCAACCACAAACAAAGTGAATTTTTAAATTAGTTTCGAAGTAGTGATTTCGTTAAAATAGAGAGGAACTTTGCAAATTGTGTATTTTATACTAAAGGATAAAATATCTAACTATCATGCAATTAAGTACTCTAATGTATAATATTTATGAAAAAGTTTACGGCATTGAGAATTTTTAAAACGTAACCTAGAAACATAATTTGTACAATAATAATACAATTATAAAATTAAGTTAGGCTATACTATACGGGTTAGCCAGAAAGAAATTAAATACTTTACAGATATATATGTTTTGAATCAAAATAATGAAAAATGATAAAACTGATAAAAAGTATTAGCATAAATTATTTCAACAAACCTTCGTAATCCGCGAGTTCAAATTATATTGAGTTCAAATTTGACATTCAAATTTCTTACGTTAAGAGTGTATGTACCAAAAACTAAAAATTTATTTTGCGTAGTCTGTACTAATATTATAGAGGTAAAATTTTTTTGTTTGTAATTAAGGGGGTTAAATCTCTGGAACTACTGAACCGATTGAAAAAAAAATAGTTTTACTAATAAAACGCTTCACTATCCCTGAGTAACATAGTATTCATTTTGATAACATTTTGTATTTAAATATTTGTAAATTTGTAAATTCTTAGATTAGTTCTAGACTGATGAATTGCAATAGCAACCAATTGTATAAAATAACAGATAAAACAGCTGTTAGTACTAATGTTTCCATTACCACCCGATTTCACAGATTTTTAAGATAATTAATTAAATAAGATTAATTCAAATTTTGTCCCTAATTCGAGAAGTTAACAAAAGTAATTTCTAAAAGGTAAAATGTTTAAGATATTAATATAGAACCATTTTAGTTTCCAGCTTTTAAAACTGTACAAAACAAAGTACTAGTTTTAATAAAACTTGAAAAAGTAACATGTACATGAGTAAGAAAAATGTAAACTCAATAACATAGACGTACTTTTGCACATGAACTTTTTTCATTCATTAGTGTTACATATTCGTGAAGTATGTCGCTACTTTAAGGGACACGCAATATTCGTTTTAAATCATTAAGGTAACTCTTTTATCAGTTTGACTATCGCTGTTCCGATTCATATATCTTGAGAGAAAATTTCTATTTTTTTCCTACAAAAATCGCGTTGTTCCTGTAATTAGAAACATAAATCTTAATGTAAGTAATAATCTTTTTCTATCAAAACAATTTTTAATGTCATGATTTCAAACTATAATAGACATCATTTGCAATCATGAAATATTCCGAGTCAACACAGAATTTTATAAAAAATTGGGTTATTCTCTATTAAATAACTTTTTTTT
>JAGFPH010008658.1:40478-53517 GCA_018207615.1 Philaenus spumarius
GAATTTTATAAAAAATTGGGTTATTCTCTATTAAATAACTTTTTTTTGTTGGGTTGGTATTCGTTATTCATAACTCAATATCTCAGAATCCCTTACGTAGGGAAATGTGAAAACCTCATTTCTGTGGAAAGGAAGACAACGCATTTCAAGGGAGTGTTTTAAAAATAAGTATTTCCTTTTGGGTTTGGATGAATATAGTATTACATTCCCGTCAAAATACAATCAAATTAAATGTACTGTATATACAATGAAAGTTGACTAGGAATATGTAAATCTTGCAGAATTTATAAGTAACTATGAATATAATTTGTTTTTGTTTTTAGATACATTGTATAAACTAACTCAGAGTTTTCTAATTAGTAATATTTCAAAATATCACAGTAAAATTGTAAATAAATGGCTAATAAGGGAAAAATTCAAAGATGATTTCAATCGATATCAACGGTAAGCACTATAAACAGATACTGTATAAATTAAAAATTAATTAAAAGTCTTAAATATGAAGAAATTAAAGAACACAAGAAAAAAATTACAGCTAAGCACTGAATCCTTTATGTCAAATGTGTTAGGGCAGATTTGATAAGAGAGAATAAGTGAAATACACCTCTTGCCATAAACCTAAATTAAACTGATGGGTACAACATTTCAATGTTTTATCGCAATCCGGTATGATAAAACAATAATCTTTTATCGTGATTATTTACCGATAGAACAATAATCAGATTTTGAGTTTGAATACAAACTGACAAAAATAGAAAATATTGGATATTTGATTTCTTGTAATCTAAATACGCCCTAACAATTCCCTTGAATATAGCAAAAATGTATAGTTTCACTTTATCTGAAAATATCTTTATGGGTCTTCTATCCACACATCAAAAAGAATCCTGTAGACAATTTTGGCGTCCAGTTGTCATGGTTCTATAATATTAGCTTAATATCGCAAGCTAAAGAGAGCCTATAACATAATTTTATCGTACATTTGAAAATAATTTTATATAAATCGTAACAAAATATCAACCCCGTATTGAAATACTCAATATATTTAAATGTATTTACAGTCATCTCATATATATTTGTATTATATTGTATCATACATAATGTCTACGCTTTATAAAATATGAAATTTAAAATACGTAGTACTTTATAAAATAGTACACAATTAATTTGTATTTACACTTTTTTCTAGAGTTTACTATTATTATTACTAGTTAACTGTACAAAAACTATTTGTCCTTTTCTGTTTCACTTAAAAAATCAGCCATTTCCATTTGGTATAAATCGAAACACTGATTAATGGCTACCAACAAGAACACTTCAAATAGATCCAACGTAAATTTTGTAGCATTGTCGACAATTAGGGGTTTGGTTTAACAACCAGTAATTATGCGGATTTGGAATGCTGCCAAACTGAGTTGTGTAATATAGCAGCTGACAGAAACAGATCTTTGTAACATGATAGTAATTTTAGATATATGCTTCTGTTTCATACATTCAAAATTCATGTGATACCCTAGCTACTATCTTTCCATATACAAACTCAATCATATTTACTACCAATATTCACACATTCAAAACAATTAAAAAGTAAAAGTTTAAAATTATAATATTATGAGAATCATTACATTTTATATTTAGTTTTGAAAACTCATTGTTTATTGATATAACGTATCTATATTACCATAACTCCATAATGCCAGATAATTTTTTCACCTAAAATGATTCATAATTATAAATCTTGAATATACATTTTCTAATAGTTATAATTCAATACATATTTTTGTTTGGGGAAGGCCAACAATTTGAATCCAAAAAATTTAGAATTTTAGTGTGTATACTGACACGTAAGTTTCATATATAAGTTATGTTTATTAATGGTTCTCACAAGAATATCTTTGGAGAGATTGGCGATCTGTAGTTTTTAAAATACTATTGATGATGTTAATAAAAAAAATTATTTTCTTTAGTGGTGTAATTGTACGCCATAGTCTGTCCGCTCGGCCGTGATACCTGACTTCTCGGAACTCAACGCCCCCTCTACTAGTTTGCCAGCGGCAGGCCCGGCGATCGGGTAGGGAGGGGGGAGGTTGAGTTTCGAGAAGTCAGGTATCACGGCCGAGCGGACAGACTATAGTTGCATGTTAAAAGTGTCGGGTGTTGGTACGTGGCTCACTTTAGAACTCAATACTCATCAAGTGGACTCGTACTAAACACTAGTTGCACGTTTATATTTATGCAATTTATTTAAATCGTAACGAATGTTATTTATTAACAGGTATGTATGTTTACAACTCAAAGCCTCCTGAACCGATTTAAAAAAGTTTAGTTGCGAATAGTGTTGAACTCTTACATGGTCCCGAATTTCCCAAGACAAAACATATCAGTGAAAATGTTATGATAATGTATCTTATTATCCTTGCATTAATATTGTTTCAACTTGCTAACTATTGAACTAATGTTATCTAATGCCAGTCCAAATAAATTAACTTTGTATGAAATAAACCGGCACACAAATAGGATCAACGCAGATGTACGGACAAACCGGCCGATAGCATATCCAGTTTTATAGTTAAATTATGTAACTCATTTCATTTCGTGTAATATCAGCTAAACAGTTAATCTTGTTTGTTTAACAAATGGTTTGATATTTGGCATATTGAGTCGAGCTGTTATATATTACATAAGCCGGGAATTGTAACATTTCATTTGAAGCAAGACAATAAATATGTTACTTACTGCATAGCGCATGACAAATGTATATTTTATGCCGCTTCCGCAGTTGGAGTTTAATTTTCGTGTTGTAAAGTTGTTTACACTGCTGTTGTGTTTACATATTAGATAAAGTCCTGAGAGAACAGTTGAGCAAGAAATTGAGTCTTGCAAATGAGAGGGAAGAAATTATTTTGTTTCTCTTTTTTAAAGAGATAAAGCAAAGCAAAACAAGACTTTAAATGGCAAAACACAATTTTAAAAAGGCTGTGGTAAGCAAGTCACAATGTTCAATTAAGAATAAACACTGATTTTGAGTTTTTATGAGACTAATCAAATAATTATAATTATATGTTTGGAAATTGTTCTTAAAACATTCGAAATATTTCAATTACTAAAGGTAAGAGTGCACAAGTGAAAATGGAAAAAGGAAATCCAAAACATTTACTTATAATCTTTCTTCTAGAATATGTTAAACATTAAGTTTTCTAACACAACTTTCAAAAGGATATTTCAGTGTTCAATAATCTGAGTGTTTTTCCATTTCACCGTTTGTTATTGTTTACAACAGTATTTAGATATTAGGATGGTTATTTTTTAGAGATTAACTTCGACGTATATGTATAATGTTAAAGTTAATGCTACTCTTTTTCCAATCTACTAGGAATGCAAATTCCACGGCGATGTATTTATTTATTTTTGAAAGTATAACTCTCAGTAAAAGGAAAATATATGTTGTAATAAAGAGTTTGCATGCTCCCTTGTAGGTTCCTTGCCATTATCAGATACTAATTTCCTTGTTATATCACAAACACATGCACAAGATTGCAATACATACAATCAGTTGGGAAGTATTTTGCTAGTACATTTTATTCCAGTACAAAGTTCACAGTACTTAAATTTTATTAATCTTAAATTTATTTTACGTGACTGAATACAGTTCCGTACAGCCGTCTAGTCAAGTCGATAATGTTATACGACCTTACAACCTACAAAAGTAAAAGTTGCAGTGTAGAATTGTTTATAAACTCAAATTTGTTTAAAGGTTTTTGTAATTTTAATGGAAAAATTCAAAATAATAACATGTTTATTTATCACATAAATATGAAATGTCGATCATATTACTAATTATTTTGTTGTAAAACCATGTTAGTTTTACAAAACACTCTTAAATAACACAGTTTTTGGTAATCAGTTAATTTATAATCAAGACATCAGTTTAGTTTTAAAGATGAAAAGTTAACCAATCGTTATTTAAAATCTGTTTTTCTAAAAATGAATGTTAATTTTAATGCGACAGAGTTTATCAAAGTTAAATCAACATTTAATAATACGCATGTATATTCAACAACATAGGAATCCATATTCAAAATATGGTTTGTTAAAAATATTACATTTTATTGTTTTAAAAGCTCAACAGTGTGGCTTTTAAAATTAAAAATAATAGATATTCCCTTACCACAATAATTGTTGACGACTATTATTCATATTTAGGTTTTCAATTGTCAACCATCGACGTTTTAATTTGAATTGAATTCAGTTTTAAAATTATTCCACTTTTATTTTAAACTTTATATTTATTTGTTGTTTTAAACACGTTTTGTATTTTTTTTTCTGTCACTGGTTAGGTTCAATATGTCAACAGTATTTAAATTTTATTAATCTTCATTTTATTTTACGTGACTGAATACAGTTCCGTACAGCCGTCTAGTCAAGGCGATATTGTTATACAGAACTTACGCCCTTACAACCAACAAAAGTAAAGGTTGAGCTGTAGAATTTTTTATCGACTCCAATTTGTTTAAAGGTTTTTATCATTTTAGTGGAAAAATTAAAAGTCATAACATGATTATTATCACATAAACATTAAATGTCAACCATTTTACTAATTATTTTGTTGTAAAACATGATAGGTGTACAAAACACTCTTAAATAACACTATATTTAGTAATAAGTTAATTTATAAACGAGACACTAGTTTAGTTTTAAAGTTGAAAAGTTAACCAGTAGTTATTTAAAATCTGATATTTATAAAATGTATGTTTATTTTACTTTGACAAAGTTTATCAACAAAAAACGTTTATCAAAGTTAAATCAACATTTAATAATGCGTATGTATATTCAACAACCTTTCAATGCATATTCGAATAGTTTATTAAAAATAGTACATTTTATTGTTCTGAAAGCTCAACAGTGTGGTTTTTTAAATTAAAAATAATAGATATTCCCTTACCACAATTGTTGACGACTATTATTCATTTAGGATTTCAATTGTCATCCACTTTTTAATCTCTATTGAATTTAGTTTTAACATTGTTCCACTTTTGTTTTAAACTTTATATGTATTTATTGTTTTAAACACGTTTGTATGTTTTTTATCACTGGTTAGTGTTTTTATATGTTTATAGCATTACACAAATAAAACAAATTTAAAAACAAAACAGTAAAATAATCCTAATAACTGCTTAATAAGGGATTTGATTATCCTGAAACGGTTGCATTTTAAACTATTGAATAATTAATCGTTCTTCATATAAAAAACACAAATAAATATATTCACATTTTTGGAATTATAAAAACAAGAGATAGGCTAAATAATATTAAGGTATAATGAAATAGATATTCATAAAAAACTCAACATTTAGCAAAGATCTAATTTGTTTTACCAAGAACCTGTCTAAACATAATGTTATAAAAAAAAAACTGTTCTTAAAAAACCTATTCATATGTTTTTTTTTCAATTTTATTGGTCTGTTAGGTTAGTAATTCCTACAAAGTGATGCAATATTTACGAACTTCTAAACTGTACAAACTTGTCATACCTTGTCATATGTTTTCTGTAAGAGACCTACATGAATTTACAGCATTTTTGAATAAACGATAAACTTAATGCTCACTCGCGGCAAAAAAAAAAAAAAACTAAACAATCTAAACAAATGGTTTATATTCTACAAGGACGAACATTACCATTGTAGGATTACATCAAACCTATATTGTGCAGTGATAGGACATTTACTTATCAATTCTGGAGTAATTGTTTGTTAATAGTTTTAAAGTAATTAATAACGATTCGCATAATATATTAAATAGAAATAAATTTATCTACAAAAATAACTTTATGTACAGGAAGAAACTACTCACAACGATGCAATGGCTAAATATTTTTTTCTCACAGTTCAAATAAATGTAATTATGAGAATTTATTACACATGCACATATAGTAGTATTACATTTTATATAACTTGAATATTATTAAAACTATTTATATTGTCTTGAGAGTATTTGGTATAATGTACTAACCTTGAAAATATCAGATGGTATTAGCTTCAACAGAAAACAATGTTTGAGAAAAAAGTCTTTATTGAAACAAAGTTCAACTCAACTTCCCGTCAACTACACATGTTTGCACATCGAAAGGTTGTGATATTTCGGTTCGTCGGATTCACGAGAGTTCTATCTGTGGAAACAAACTCACACTCCCTACAGAGACGACAGCCGAATAAACAGTGCCTCATCTTGTGACAGCGCGGCGCAAGGCCGGGATGCAGGGTGGCGCACGCATGGGTTAAACGTCACTTCTTCCACCCTTCATCGCTTCATATTATTTAGTGGTAAATTATATACCGGAACTGAGTGATATTGGACTAAATTTTGGAAATATTCTTACTCATAAATAAGTCGGTATTAAATCAATAGAATAACACAATTACATGAATATTGTAGTTACAGTTTGCTAATGACGGGAATTAGTAATCCAACAATATTACCAAATGACGCATTATATATTGTTACGTTTTTCAGTAGCTATGATTAAATACATACAAAAACTTCAAAATCTCTAGATTTTATGGAGCCAAAATATTTTATAACACGTTAAAATATTCAAAAACAAATACCGTATTCAAATAGTCAGATACAATATCCTAGAGTTAAAAAAATGTAATAATGGCCAACAAAGATTTTTAAAGTGCTTAAAATTTCAAATAAATTTTGTTGTTTAGGGAGATGCCCATTTAAATTCAAACAAAATGTTAACTTACTGAGACAACGTTATTTTTTAAACTCAATGAAGTAACTTTAATTCATATTACAGCACACATTTTACACCTCTATATAAATGTGTTATATATATTTTATTTACTAATAATCACCTACTGTAACTGGCGTATTTGTGGACAACAAATACTAAGTTGGCCCACTTTTAGGGTTGAGTAAGTTTTTATTCAAACCAATCAAAATGTTTGCCTAAAAACGATTTTATCCTTATGGAATTAAATCATCCTAAAAATTATTCAAGGTAACTTAATTTAAAAAGTTCAAACTATACGTCAAAGTAGAATTTTGGTACTATCATATACAACTGTGCTGACAATAAAGAATATTTAAATTGTATTTATTTACTATATTAAAACTGGTATGTTAAATTAAGGTTTTGTTTGAACCAAACGAAGGATTTAATGTTACCGTTTCAATATACACAATATTAGAATGTATATTAAGTATTGGTATGTACACCTTGTAAGTTTAACTATGTATTACATAACATTTGGATAACTTTTTCACTGAGAAATGGTTTTTGACAAGTTCAGTTTTTCCTAAATAAACTTAAAGTAGAAAAAGTTACAAGTGAAGGAATAAATGTCTAACGCTGAAAATAATATATTGTTGAGAGTCGAGAGTAGAAAATTGCTCAATGTTGTGGAATCATGAACTAAATTGAAAAATGTCTCCAGTTTCAATAACTTGAAAGTCCCAATATTTATGAACCTTACATTCCTAAAGGAAACTATAGTGAATTTACTTGTCTACTGTTTATTCACACAAAATACAATTATAATTAAAAAGTTAATTCTTATGAGAAATTAGTCCAACGTGAACAAATAACATTTTAGAATATTACGTAGTTTTGTTACTTTTCACATTGCATTTCACTCTTTTCCTATATTGCAATAGTTGAATTGAAGTGCTTTTATTTAAACGATTTAAATGAACACTAAAAACTATAATTTATGTACATAATTTGCTATAATATAGCTAAAAGTTGAAGTGTAATAATTTAGGGAAACGTAATTAGAAACATTAGAAATAGAGCTGATTACGTAAATTATGAAGTAATTATTAGTAGCCTACAGTTATGTGTATTATTATTAAGAACAATTATTCATGAGATACTTTTTCCATGATACAAAATTTTCTCCCACCAAAATTTAAAACTTACTAGTTAAGGTTTTATCGAGTTTCAAAATAAATATTTCAAAATAATATGTAAATATTAATTTAATTTTAATATTTAAGAGTGCGTACAATAAATACATCATGTCATCACCTGTGTAAACAATATTTACTCCATATATTATAGTTAGTACAAGTTTGTATTACTACAAAAATATCTATTTAAACGTAATAGTTATCTATATCAATATTTTAAATTTAATGTTTATGTTTACTATGGTGATAGATAAATAATAATAATAAAAATAAAAATATGGTAAGCCACAAATTTACTTATTTTGATTATTATTTGAAACCCGAATGTAATTGTTTGGTAGAAATTTTGAAATATTAGTTCGAAACCCAAACATTACCTATTTAAATAAAAAGTTACCAAGTACTTGTTCATCAAATAAATCTTTCAGTATATCAGTTTCACATTGATCAAAATTCAAATCGAGCCATTATAAGATTTTTATAAACTAACCACCAAGTTTAAGACTCTTAAATCACAGTAAATATTCTCAAAAATTATAAATATATTTTGCCTTGCTTTGTAAAAAAACAATTACAACAAAAGTATGCACGCAAGTAATTTATTTTAAAAACGTTTTCGGAAAGAAATTCGTACTTTAAAATTCCCAATACTGTATTTAAGATGAGGATGTTTTTACTAACACAAAGTGCTAAAAAAACTAACAGATTCAATTATAAATGTCGTTTTTCATTAAAATTATTTATGTTACCATTACAGTTTTCCTTGACATTATGTTTGATAGATCAGGATTTTCAGGATTTTCAAGGTTTTACATCCATTCGTTTAAAATGTACTGGGTGTGGAGAGCTAATTGTTAATGACTGTTAAAACAAATAATTTTAAATGGTATTAAAATGTACATTAAGTTTGTCTCCTTATATTTAGTATTAGTACTTGTTACATACAACTAAATGTTATGTCAAGTTTCTGTAGTACATAGAAGTTCAAATACATTAGTTGACGTTATTTACATACCAAGAACAATAGCAACTAGTTAATATACAGTATTACCACATTCCATATTGCATTTGACGATCAAAGTGTCTATTTCGGGTGCTTCATTAGGTCAGTTATTTCTACTCCAGCTAATCAGATACCACTGGAAATTTAATGTATTAGAACCATTGGAAGTTAAGAAAATTACTATTTGATAAATTAACTAAACTAATGAATTTAAATTTAGTTAATAAACATTGCACTGCACTTCCTTTTATCCAAATTGTGAACGTAGTTTACACTAATAATATATGTATTTGATGTTGTTGTATATTTATGAATGGAATGAAAAACTTCTAAATAAATAGAACTTCTGAAACTGTTAATATTGAAGGTATGCCCAAAGAACATAATTGAATTATTTTGTAATCGAAATATAATCAGAAGGAAAATTTAAACGGATAATGAGGGAAGTGACAACTGAAAGTTAGGTTGTTTGAATTGACAGACGTGTATTTCTGACATTATAACTCACACAGGGTGAAACAAAATTAGGAAGGAGACTAAATGACGTCGATACAGAGGTACCCAGCTGTTTTAAATATGAACATATCTGAAAATCTGGTTCATTTAGTTCAAAATTGTATTCATTTTCTGATTTTAGTTTTACAATTATACAGTTTAATGTATCCATTACAAATTCATTACTAAAATGTCTGAAATATTTACGAACGTTTAATTTTAAATTAAGGTTATTGTTATTTCTATTCCGACAACTGTTCTTACTACTACTTTTGTTATTTTGTATATATTAATGTTTTTAATAAATACTTAAATCTCATTTCATTTTGATTATAATTTTGTAATATATTTTAACTAGCTGACCCGTGCGAATATTTCGCAAGTTCGGAGTAGGCCTACATTTACCTGATTTAACACGTTGATTTAATTCAGTTAATTAAGTTTATTTATTTACATTGGTTTATAAATAACAGTTTCCCTATACAATCTTACAGTGTAAACAATCTAACTAACAGCTGTCATGCTAGTTAAACAGATGGTTAGTAGATGGCGCCTTTCATTAGGAACATAGGTACAGAGTATAATATAAAAGTTTTTTAAATCAATTTTTGTTATTAAAACATGAATTTTAAGCTGTTTGTCTATTTTTCCCGTGTAGTGGTTAAGGAAAGCTTTAAAATGATGCCTCATTCATGTGATTTGATGATGTATTAAGGAAGTTATGGCGTACCGACAAAAAATAGTCTTGAGAAATAATATATGCGATAATACGTATTCAATGTAAAACAAATCTATTAAAGCAATATAACTATTTAGTATTTCAGCTTGTGTTATTGGTGTAAACATGGTATACTACTTTTTTTAATTTGCTTACATATTTCATTATCAAACTGTTAGTTTCTCTGTTTGTGCTATAAATAAACTCAGTTAAGGAGTTTTAAAATACAGAGAATTAATTTTGTATGGTGGTTTATTCTTTATTTAAATATTTTAGGAATATTTAAAAAATCTTTTACTACTCTGTGCTGCAATAATAAATATGTTTTCAAACATTAAAATTAAAACTATTACACACTTGATCTAACGAATTCTGTATACACCTTGCTAATGAATATGAAGGCAGGCTTGTAGATTAATGAAAAGAAGCATAATGCAATATTGTTATTATTTACAACAAAATTCTACAAGAATGTCGTGCTAGTTGAAGAATTGCGGGAAAGATTGATGATGACGTCAAAGGCGACAGTGTTACCTCCTGCTGCCCCATTATTTTTATTATGATTAATCACCGCTACGGGAGAAAAGCTAACCACATCGTCTCTTGTGTTTGACATTGTTAACTTTGTTTTATGAAATAGCCAATGTTTTCATATCGTAATTGTGGCTCAGTATGTTAAACGATATTGATATTCAATAATATTGTACTAGCTTTCATCTTCCATAAATAAACAAATAAAATAATACAAAAATATTTCAAAATAATAATGCGTTCGGTATACAAGATTGCTTTACTATCCAGGAAAATTTAGAAATAAATATACAATTATTATTAGTTTTGTTAGTTTTGTTTCTTCCAGTAAATATTTCGAGTGATTTTTTTAAAATTTTGTGTCACTATGTTTATGTGATCACATATATTTATTTAGAATTAAAATAAATTACCTAAATGTTAAATTTGAGAGTGATGACTTGGTCCATTTTTAGGAAATAAACTGTCACAGACTAACATATGAGTGATCTTTTAAGGGACTCTTTTTAAATTTCGTTCCCGTTTAATGTGTGGATCCCTACCATTAGGAATAGTACACATATTGACACTGTTGGCAATTTTTCAAACTACTTTGGAATCATAATTTGCTTTTATTATACATTGTTTACATGTTGTACAGTTTTAGGCCTAATTTTCCAATAATATTATAACTCATTTTCTGACACCAAAATTACTTACTATTGATTTTAAACTGCCTACTTGATCATAGGGTGAGATAAATAATTTAGTTGTTTTTTGTTAGGTTTTTAATAGAGACAAATTTGTTTAGTATCTGAATACTTTTAATCATATTACAAACACTGACTAGTTTGTATCCGGTACTAATACTATTACGTTTAGTGTTTAAATTGCAAACAAGTCACAGCAACATTTTCAAAACGAAATTATCTAAAAAATGTCAGTAGCCTATTAGCGGTAATAAAATCTACATCTCATCTTCACTAGCCCATAGTACCACTGAAATGTTTTCCTTGCATTTATAATAACATTTTTCATTATGGAGTACATCTTTGTATGGATGTCAAGTTTCAACTAGCCTATCTTTGAAACTCAGCGGGCGGCTTTATTAAGAACTGCATCTCCTGATGTGACGTCACTCATCTCACAATGTGTACACATCAGTCTGAAGAATACACTTTTTACGATTGATGCCGTCAAGCTTATGGCAGAACGTGATTCAGTAATGTTGTTAACCACGTTATATCATTATATTTAAATTAAAATGAGATACAGTAATAACTCATTACACTGACACATACATGGTTGTTGAATGCTGGATAGTGACCTGATATTTTCTATCTGGTTACATAAATCACACATGCACTTTAGGTGCAAGTGCTACTCTTTACACATTTGGACAAGAGAGTATTGATAAATCCATAAGGAATCGAATATTAGATGATCGGAAATGAGATTTCGGCCAATTCGGACACGTATAATTCTAGCGTAACTGACAGCACGTATTCTTTCTACCTAAACTTCAGAGAATATAAGGTTTAGACATTATGATCTCCCTAACAGCTTAAATATTTTAATTTATATATTGTATATTTATTAATATTGTACATATACTACCTAGGGTCAAGGTTGCCAAAATTTATTTTCTCATATGTAAATTAACAAGGTATACAAATTTGTATAATTAGCCATTTTTAAAATTATTGTTCGTAACCATATTATAATAAGTTTAAACGCATTTCACATAAACTAATAAACAAGTTACATAGATAGAATAAATTAGTTAATCTGAATGTTTGTTTAAAAAACTATTAATTATCATTTCAGTAAAACTATTGCATAACAGAATAGGACGACTATTAATAAATTAAATTTCAATTAAATGAGAAGCAAATCCAATTAACGAATATGAAGACTATGTATATGGTAAATAGTGTTTTATATAAGTTTAGTCTACTGCATCATATAATATGTATATGTATAACAGTTTAAGAATTAATAGAAACACAATAAGAAAATAAATTAAGAGATGCCAAGTTTTGTAATTCTTCATACAGCCAAGATTGTTTCAGAGATTTATTGACTATTACAATAATATGTCTTATTTGTATTTCTGTTAGATTCGTATTTCATACATGCCATCACACTACGTCGAATACTAGAAGTCGTATAAACTAAAATGTTTAAGTTGTAAATTCCATATTTGTCCGCATAATATCACCTTCCATTCTAGAACCTTTTTCAGTTTGAATCAACTTTAACTAAATTTACATTTAAAGTTTAAATAATTTTTCAGATGAGAATGGTAGATGATTGAAATGGTATAACTCTTTCCCTAAATTACAAAATTATTCTTCAGCACTGTGGTGACAAATTTACAATGATTGAACGAAACC
>JAGFPH010008659.1:0-10415 GCA_018207615.1 Philaenus spumarius
TTACGTGGGACATGATAATGTTGGATGTGGGTGTTCCTTTTTGACTTACAAAATATACTGACATTATAAAAGGTTTTAACTTTTGCCATACGATTAAACGTCTAAATAATATTCTGCTAGGTTATAACTTTATTTAAAATTTAAATAATAAGATCTATAAAAAAATAATTATTAATGATAATAAATAACTATCCATTAAATTTAATCAGGAGTGGGACTTTTAAAATGTTAAGTATTTATTTTAAATCCACATGCAAAAAAGCACAAATAATATGTATGGTTTCAAGAACAAGATTTTGTATTTAGTTTTAGGGTTGCAGTGGTAATTCACAAAAGCTGTTTTTAATCAAACCAAACACAATAACTACACTAGAACTGAATAGCCTAATATAACCTAATTATCTTGAGTGCAATTTTACTGTACTTTGTATTAGCCAAATTGTACATACAGTTAAACAAAAAGTAAAGTGCTGTGCGAGGGCCATAGCTTTTGATAACATTGTAGAATCAGTTATGAAATTCCAGGTTGCCTTTCCAGGTGTTCAACCACCAAACTAAACCATCACTAATTAGGTGGAAAAATTCCTTGTTGGATACGAAAAGCGTGGTCAAAGTATTTTCGAGTTCCTTATGAGGGAAGAGAAGAACTGGTATGGGCTTGATTACTCCGAGCACAAGGGAAACCAATTTCTTTAAAAGATAGAGCTTGAAACTTTATTTTCCAACTCTTTTATGTAGATAATTCTTAAAGGAAAAAAATATTTCACAAAAGAAATTTACTTAAATAAATGCATGATCCTTGTAGAAGATTTGAATTTTGGTCTCACATAATTAAGTTTCATTAGTATAATCCTTATTGCCTTACTCGTTATCAAATTTCTACCGTAATGGTAAATGTTAAAAGTGATAATTGTGATTGTTACAACGTCAATTAATTACCCTTGCATTCTTGAAAATAATCTACCTAAATCAGAAGGAATACAGTGTAGGTTGTGAAATTTCAGATAGTATCTTGACAGGAAGCAGGTGTGAACAAGTGTTTATCAACGTGTATTGTCGCATTTATCAAATGAACCAACAATTTTTTTCCAACTAAATATTGCTGCATCTTACAAGCAAATTATTCATATTGAAAACTTTGATGGCGCTTGGATGGTTCGAGGAAGTAACTTTTTTGTTTGTTCAGACTGGTTTCTTGATTTAACTGTGTGTGGCATTTTCTTATGGTGTTATTTAAAGGGTGTCTCCCTAAATTTCAAAAATTATTATGAAGATTTGAAAATCGTTATACAAGATCTTATTCTGGCAATACAGAATTTCTTTTCTTGTGGATGGGTTTCAGTTTAAATAGTTTTAGTTGGTTTCAACACTTTAAACACCGGACAAAAAAATCGGAGTACAAAATCTTTACGTTGGCATCACTACCAAAAAAAACGTCAAAATATACCAGAGCCTTAAGAGGCTATTTGGAGAGTTTTGGAAAAAAATGCATAACTTTGTTAATATGCGTGCTATTTTTATGAGTGAGGTCTCAAAATGTTAGGAATAAAGTTTTTTTACACAATAAGAAAGTACTTATAATTAGTTGTTTAATCCTCACCTCCTAAAAATAATAATAATAATAATAAATAAAACTAAAATGTTTTTGGGAGACTTTACAAAAGAAATAAATACAAATTTATACAAGACATGGCAAGGTACACCATTTCATTCTAAATTCATTTTCTGTATACATATATATATTTAAAAAAATCTTTCTATATCAAATAAATATCAAACTTTTAAAAACATTTTTTATAATTTTATGCTACATGTAAACAAACAGGTAAAACTAAATTTAAAATACCATATAAATATATAAGAAAAAATTAAGTACTCACGAAATTTATATTGCAGTATTTACTTATATATATTTGTCTTTTGATAACAACACAGAAATATTTGTATTTACACTTATATTTATACTAAAAGTTAACTTTTTAAAAATGACTAGGCTAGGCATTACTAGAGACATTCTTCAATAAGCGTTCTGGGTGACATCTATCCTTAGGGACATGTTAAGCAAACGCTGATAGCACCACATTTTCAACATCGCTTTATTGGGTAAATGGAAATACCGTGGGCCATGTTATGCAAGCACTTTTTATAAATTAGATTTCTAGCAATAAATTGTACTTAAAAAACACAGCAAAAGCATTAATTTACTTTATTTCAATTTATAGTTCTTCTTTCAGCAGCCATTTGGTTTGTATGAAAATCAAAGAATGGTAGTCATTTGTTCAGAATAGTCATTAAAAAGTCTGTAATTTTACAGTCTGTAAAATTGTCGGTAGAGAAATAAGGATTTAATAGGAAATCAAAAGAGATACCCCTTCAAGGGACACCTGTACACATGTGTACTAATTTGAAACAATTATGTTGTTTTCAATATGTAATCAATATATTATGATTTTAAAATTACCTTATATTTTTCCATTGATAGTACTTCAAATATATTTGTATGTATAAAAAACATATGGGGTACAAATATTTATGTTGTTGTTTGTAGGATAAATATCTTATGTTATAACAACAGAATATGTGTAATTTCCTACCCAATTTTTGGTGGTAAATGTAAGATCATTAAACATTAAAATTGATTTTAAAATATATTTAATATTTGTGTAATTGGCATCCAATGAGTAGTTGTTTATTACAGCAGGGTTTCCTTATTGAGAATCCATTTCGCTTATCCTTGTCTGTAAAATAATAGAAACATTTTAATTACTTTCGAAAAGTCACTTAAAATGGTGTTATTTATTGTGATTTGTTGTTTTTCATAGCAAAAGTTATTTAATGATTTAAAGCATACAATGAAGAAGAAAACACTAGATAATAATGTTTATGATAGAACACGGAGAACAGCTGTACCAATGTCTCATTGTCATTTTAATCATTTTACATTTAAGTATTTAGGTTATTAAGTTTCAGATGTTAAAACTATTCGGAGAAATGATTAAAAATTACATATAATTATAAAGTATAATGATTCATAATAAGGGTTTTGAACAAATAAAGCAAAACATTATTACTAGAATAAACAATACTATGTATTACACATAAGTAGTATTTATTTTATTTTTTTTTTTTTTTTTTTGTAAAAGACAGTCTTAATTAAAATCTCAAAAAATTAAATATAACTTATAGCGGTCAAACAACAAAACCACGCAAGCTTCAAAAGATTAACAGGAATTAAGACAATTCGAGCGTAAATCTTTTCCATATAAAGTAAATACTTTTGTTGTTAGTTAAACTACTTTATTTGTCTCTTCATGATGCAGTGAACAAAATACTTTTGAAATATTATTGTAAGGAAATGCCAAACAGAAATTAGATAAAGAATGTTGGAAAATAAAGTGTTAGGAAAATTACTATTATTATTATAATACTTAAAATAAAATTAAGTATTATTCTTTTATTTTACTTGTTGATTACAAAATATTATTATACTTGTTTTCCATTTGTTTCTCTTTTAAGCTAAGTAAAGACACATTTGTTTAATTATCTTGATGGCTAATACTTCAAAATACAAGTCTTTTACAATTAAAACAAAAATAATTATTACTAAAGTACAATAGCCTTTGTACTAATGCAATGATATTAATTTTGAATCTATGTATATAAGAAATAAAATAGTAATAATATTTATTTACAGTTGGTAACTAACCTAAAAATAGTTATTCCTAAAACTCTTATATTCTGTGTCCTATGTTCTTTTTATGTGTTATTATTTAAACGTGTGTTTTGTTTTTATAAACAATTATTAATTAAAATTTTTAATATTAAATGTTGTTAATAATACAAATATTTCTAAAAAATACTTTGGAAAAAACTTATAGTTATCATGTAACATTAAGTTGTTTAGTTTTGAAATCTGTATTTGGTTTTGTTCAGTTAAAAAAAACATATATACATATGATATAAAGCAATTTTCTTTCTTTTGATACAATTTTAGATTTTTTGTAGTTAAATAAAATAGCGCTACAATTAGGTTTTTACAAATTTCAAAATTGATTTCCTTTTAGAAGACATAGTTGTTTACTAAGTTTAGTTGTTTTATGGTAGCTAAATATTGCGTTAAATTGATATTTGAATTAATTATCAATGAATTCAATTGTCGAGTTTAATCTGGGTCATATTTCGTTTCGACAATGCAATTTGTAAAAGTAAAACTGAACTTTATGTCTCGTGACTATTCCCGGAAAAGCTTCACCAGTTTACCGAAATGAAATTTGTGTTGGAAATGTAAATATAATCGATTACCTTCGTTTATTGCGACCAAAATATAATATATATTATTTATTACCAGAGAATTTACTATAAATCTATCAAACAAAGATATTTAGTCAAATTAACGTTTGCTTATGTTTAGTCATAATAATTAATTATGCTTTTGAGTAAATATGATAGTACTTTGTTATTATTTGTATAAGTAATTCTACTTTATATCACTTTAAATTATTTATTTTGATAAACAATACAAATAATATGTGTTAATGTTATTATTAATCAGTCGTTTTATGTCTTTAGACTTTTAGAAATATGATAATATTCTATAAAGTTAAATAACTAATATAAAAACTTATATGCACTTTAATATAAAATGGTTTACAATAAAACAGCAAAGAAAATGTTAACGCTATAATATGTCTTTTTTCCGTATTGATAGGAGTCGTTTATTGCTGTAATTATTCATATATAACAATATCTTTAGAACAGGTTTTAGAAATTATTTGGCCATTTGGTTTAAGTGACACAAAATAATACGAGCTGAGATTTATTATATTATTTTAATAAAAGTAACAGGCAGTTAATGTAAGCGTATATAAATATGACCCTTTTATTACATTAACCTTAATTCTAACATAGTTGTACAAGTGATCCTTTTCCAACCCAACCCATTTTTGATTGGTTTATTGTGTACACTGGCATAAGAGAAGCATTATTTTTTGATGAAGATGAATTGTTGGCAACAGAGGTTATACAAAACAATCTGAGGAAACATAAAATTATTCCTTTCGGTTAATTTTCAAAATCTGGAATTTGTATCTTATCTGGTAATCATAAGTAATGTACAGCTTCGGTCTACGGATTTCCAGAAAAATACGATAACCCTTTTGTAGTTGTATTTGAAACTAGACGTTATATAGCATTCTATTTAAAATTATATTTTTGATTGTTCCTCTTAGTTGTATGTAAGAATTTATAATTAATTTTTACAAGCGTTTTTTGATAAGTGAGTAGTCAACTCTATCGTAATAGTTGTTTTGATTGTAACTATAAACCTTATTTACAGAATATTTGATGTGATATAAAAACAATATATATATTATATAAAAATCAGTTAATCGATGTTTTAAATGTAACCCGACGGCTTGTAATAATCTTAAATATTATAATTTAGTACAAATGTAACTAAATTGTAATACCAGTTTCTTTTAAATTGTAGGTGTGTATTTACGTCTTGAAAGGATATTTGATTTAGACATGGAGTTGCTGTCTCTTTAGTCTAAGACTAAAATATTATTATAAAATTTTCTAATTAAATGATTTTCAAATGATCCTATTAATTTCCTTGTGGGTCTTATTAGTTTCGACGCAACCAATGTCATTGACGAAGGCGAAAATTCTAGATGATAATCACACAACACAAAGCACTACACAACAGATAAAAGTACAAACACGTAATGTTCGCCATTAAAGGATCGTAAATAATTTAAAATGGGACATAGCTTTCCACACATGTACTTGAGGGTCGTCTCAAACGCATTTATATAAAATAAATACAATAATGGTCGAGGACGTAGGATTCAAAGAAATTAATTATTATTATACACTTTGACTATTATTACTATAATAGACCTATATACAAATTAATGTATAACAATATCAGTAAAAATAAGATAGATTAGTATGCATGCAATAAGTAAAATTTTATACAAAATAATTTAAACATAATCGATCGTGCAACCAAAGCTGTTAACCAAGCTCTGTGGTTTGTGGAACGCTAAGCCAGCTAGATTCGCAACCATAAATTAAACTAATAATCCACACCATCATTAGTTTAACTTCTTGATTTTTAAATAAATACTTTTAACTCATGTGTTTCATTTATATTTACTTTAAAACTTATTTTCAAAAATTGTTTCTAAAATTTTATTAATTATCTAACTAAATTCAATTAGAACCGAAGAATTTTATAAAATAAGTAGTAAACAATTTTAATGTTCATTGTTTTGGTGTCCAAGTTACTATACTCCGTCATGCGGCTTGTTCTTCGTCTTATTAATTAGACGCGTTTCGAGGTCGAAACCCCATCTTCAGTATTTTACTCCGTAGAGTTCGTCAAACATTAAATAAACAAATAAAACAAAAAACATTACACACACACAAGTTTTTACATTTATAAAAAGTCTGTAGGTGCACACCGTTTCGTGGTCTGCGGACTACTGGAATTTGCGGTTAGGACAAGTTTAAAGGTTAAACAATTCATATCGGGTATTCGTATCTCATTGCGGTTTTAGATAATGAGTTTGATTGAAATGATAGCTTGTCATTAAGAATGTAATCTGGTGTTTGTTTAAAAGCTTTGTATATCTCAAACTCTTTTATTGCGTTCAAAATTAAACCTTTTTTGTTGATATGGAGTGGTGTCATGTTGGATTCAAAGTTGGTATACGAATGTTTGCTATCAATCAAATGTTGCACGAAACTCGACTTATTAGCGTACAGGCTACTTTCATGCAAATGTTCTTCATATCGCTCCATGAATGATCTGCCTGTCTGTCCGATGTAAAAACATTCTCAGTCATTACACGCTATTTTATAAACACCCGTTTTCTTTTCTGGTATTAATTTATGTTTCTTACGCAGTATTTTTTGAACATTATTATTGTGCGTGACAATGATATTGTGCTTTCGGAGCTTATTCCTTAGAATGGAGGGCATTATTTCGGTGTAGTTATTAGCAACGTATTACTTCCTGTCCATTTTCGTCTGTGTGGGGTTACGATTTTTCTTCTTTATTTTCCCCTTTCTTTGCTTTTCCACTAATTTGTCAACCATTTGGCTTTTGTATCCATTAGCTTTGCTTTGTTTGAGATATACAAAACTTTTAAACAAACACCAGATTACATTCTTAATGACCAGCTTTCTTTTCAATCAAACTCATTATTTGAAACCGCAATGAGATATGAATACCCGATATGATTTGTTTAACCTTTAAACTTGTCCTAATCGCAAATTCCAGTAGTCCGCAGACAACGAAACGATGTGCACCTACAGACTTTTTATAAATGTAAAAACTTGTGTGTGTGTGTAATGTTTTTTGTTTTATTTAAGTGTTTATTTAATGTTTGACGAACTCTACGGAGTGAAGTACTGAAGATGGAATTGCGAACTCGAAACGCGTCTAATAAATAAGACGAAGAAGAAGCCACATGACGGAGTATACAGGGTGATTTTTAAGTATGGAAACGGCTTTATATTGCGCAACTGGGACGTTGATGGCGGTAGAAACATATGCTAACCTGTACAGTTTTAAAAATCCTACTTTTTGGTGGTTTTGAAATTTTTGTCCGCCATCTTGGATCCGCCATATTGGATTTAACTTTATTATTTTAAATGAGATGATGGTCATATGACACATCACCTCAATGTGAAATTTCAAAAGAAAAACAATGGCGCAAACCGTTTTTTGATAGATGCCGTCGTTGTAGAGTTATTAGCATTCAAAGTTGCAGTTTTGGGAAAATTGTGTTCACAATAAAATTAGGTAGAACTCACTGCACTATCCATTTTTACATTTTTTATTCATGAAGTATCTAAAAATCTAAATTTAAATAAAGTATTTAACTAATTTTGACAGAATACCTTTCTAAAGTAAATGTTCAAAGTGCTTCCCTTCTACAGCTTGGCAGTGTGCTAACCTGGAATAATATTCGTTTGTAACTTTTTGTATCATGTCTAGTAGTACACGAGCAGATTCATCAATTATTCTTCTCTTCAATTCGTTAATATCTGCAGGCTTTGTCTGGTAAACTTTTTGTTTCAGTTACCCCCAAAAATAGTAATCAAGAGGAGAGAGGTCTGGTGACCTCGCAGGCCATTCTATTTCTCCTCTACGACCTATCCAGCGATTTGGAAAATATTCATTTAAATTATGCCGCGTCCTTAGATAATATTGAGGTGGTGCCCCGTCTTGTTGAAACCATAAGTTATCAAAATCTTGTACAAGAGTTTCCCGGATATTTGGTATAATCCTACTCACTAACAAGTCGCAGTAAGTTTCTCCTGTTAAATTTCCATCTAAAATAAAAGGTCCTACAATACAATGACCAACGATTCCCGCCAAAACATTTACTTTCTGTGGATGTTGCGTATGAGCTTCCATCATCCATCTGGGATTATTTGTGCTCCAATATCTACAGTTTTGCTTATTCACTTCACCATTTAACAGGAACATTGCCTCATCAGAAAATACTATTAAATTAGAAAAATTATTGTCAATGTCTAATTTTTGCATTACTGTATCACAGTACTCTACTCTGCGGTCAAAATCGTCTTCCGAAAGTTCTTGCACCAAGTGTAGCTTATAAGGGTGAAATTTATTTGTCTTGATAATTTTTTGGATTGAAGAATAACTTATGACATGTTGGTCAACGACTTGTCTAATTGATGAATGCGGGTCGTCAACAAAATACTGCAATACATCTAAAGAATTTGCATCAGTTGTAACAATTCGTGGCCTACCGGTGCGAGGTCGATTATTTACAGTATCGGTTTCTTCAAATCGTCGTACTGTCTTGCTCACAGTGGATTTAGAAATCGGTACTCGGTTTAGAAATGTATTATTAAATAAATCACATACCTCTTGTAAAGGCCGTACTCTATCACCATACCCATGCATCATCAGTAGCTTTATTCTTTCAGTTTCACTTAAAGGAGGCATTCCAATTTGAATTTTTGTAATTTAATGAAGGGAATAAACAGAAGGCACTAATAAAAATGCTTTAAATAATGAACAACTTGGCCTAAAACTTTATTTTTACTAGCAATATCAAATCAAGTAGTAGTATAAATTGTACCGTTATTACATGAAAGAAAGTTAATTATTGTAAATTATCAGCTGATCTTGCAAACCAGAATATGAAATAAATTTTTAACAAATTGTCGCAGCTGAACTTTTAGATACCTATTAGCTGAATTTATCAGCTGATCTTGCAAACAGAATATGAAATAAATTTTTAACAAATTGTCGCAGCTGATCTTTTAGATAACTATTAGCTGAATTTAGCACCTACAGCTGATGTATGGTTCATGAAATAGCCACTTATTTTTAGTTGTTGCTATGTCCATTTATTGTTATACTTATTATTATCATATCTAACCACCATTTAAATTTAGTCTTTTAGATACTTCGTGAATAAAAAATGTAAAAATGGATAGTGCAGTGCGTTCTACCTAATTTTATTGTGAACACAATTTTCCCAAAACTGCAACTTTGAATGCTATTAACTCTACAACGAAGGCGTCTATCAAAAAACGGTTTGCGCCATTGTTTTTCTTTTGAAATTTCACATTGAGGTGGTGTGTCATATGACCATCATCTCATTTAAAATAATAAAGTTAAATCCAAAATGGCGGAACCAAGATGGCTGACAAAAATTTCAAAACCACCAAAAAGTAGGATTTTTAAAACTGTACAGGTTAGCATAAGTTTCTACCGCCAAGAACGTCCCAGTTGCGCAATATAATAAAGCCGTTTCCATACTTAAAAATCACCCTGTATAAATAAAAAAAATCATTTGGCTAATAATGATTGATTCTAAAATAAAAAAAAAACAAAAAAAAGGTAATATTTTATTTTATTACTATATATTAAACAGATTTAACTTGATTTTTGGGTAAGTGTTAAATTTTTGCCAATTTAAAAAATAAATTCAATGAAAAATAATAATTTTGTTATAATATAGTTTAATCTTTTTATTTTAATAAGTTATAAGTGTAAAACCAATCATTCTAGCTGAAAATGATTGAATCATTCTAGATTCAATCATTCGAGGGATCCAGCTGAGGCATACTTGGGGAGTACTGGTATAGAATTTAGGCAAACAGACTTTTTAATGTTCATATTTAAAGAACTGTGTTTTGGTAGTTGTTAAAGTAGAAGCCTTTTCTAGGAGATATAGCTTTACGTGACATAGCTATTGTGAATATTTCATCTTGGGATATAATTAATAGTAATTAGAGAATTAGTAGATGATTCTGGTATTGTAAAGTCAGTTAGTTATAGTAGATGTTTGTTAATAGTAAAGGTAGTCGATAAGTACCACCGAACCACCAGTGTATGGAATATAAAGATAGTAAAGGTAGTC
>JAGFPH010008659.1:11893-23579 GCA_018207615.1 Philaenus spumarius
TAAAAATATGATTAGTTTGTTACAGTAAATCCTAGCAATATACATATAACAAAACTTTTTTAATAATATACTTTCTGGATGGAAACTTATAACAATGTTCCTGGTAGATTCTCCTTTTTTAAACAAATGTTCTTGTGCAATGATTTTAAACAGAAATAACGTAGATTATTGGTTCTGTAGTTTGTTTGAAATTTAGTACACATAAGTCATTAATTAGTGCTATTGACTAAAGTAAAAACCGTGAAATAAAACTGTTGGAATATTTGGTAAATTAACTGTACTACAAAGTCAATAAGTGTACTTAACTAAACTATCAATTGAGCAGACGTTTTTTTTACTAACACTAACACATAAATATGTTTAAATAAATAAAATAATACCTTGTTACAATAGCGAAATTAGCTTTTAGTAAAAGCATATTTGTATCTCTAAATTATTATATATTTGAATATAGAAATAAAAAAAGTAATTGTTTTTAGGCTTTCCCATACAAAAATACATACTATAAAAAATTATCATAATGACCAAACATATACAGATTAAAAATCTATAGAAAAGTACATTAATTTATATTAATGACGTAAATTATCATGTAGCCCAACTACGATAATAATTACAGTATTTAAATTTGTCAGGTAATTTGTCATTGACAGGTACTATTTTATTAACAATAGTAGCCTTAAATAAATGTACAGTTATTTAACGTTCCATAAAAAATAATTAAAGTGTAAGTTAGATCATATAATAATAGTTACTGATAGTAAAAGCATAGTTTTACTAAACCTACAACGTCACATTCAATTTAAATATTTATTTACACTTAACATAGATAGTAATAGTAATTGCATATGTTTGGACTCGTGTATTTATTTTTACATCAGTAAAGTTATAATACTCTTAAATTCTCAATATGGTGTTAACATTTTTCTAATAAATCACGAAATTATAAATAAATCAAAGTTATAGGTACATGCTACACGTTGGATCTAGGTCACTGCTTATGACTGTTAAAGTAGGAACAAACAGAGCTTGAACTGAGAGAAAAATAATGCTGAGTGTAAAACAGGTAACATGGAAAACCACTTGATATTTGCAGTATACATTCCAAAAAGCATAAATGCATTCTTAAATAAATATAAAGAAATGGTAAAAATACTACTTGATTAATTTTGTATTATATACATATATTTTGTATAGCATGTAACAGGTGCAATATATAATTCAAATTTAGCAGTTCGTACATTTATTGAACTGTCAAAGGTAATTTATTGTATTAAATATGAGTTACTTTTCATGAAATCATTATGTTATAAAATAATTTATTACATGCATTAATCTAAATTGTCGTTGAAACTTGTGTGTGTATGACAACTATCTATATTTATTCTATATATATTATGTTATATATTCAGATTTGCTACAACAATGATAGAGTATTTTCCATACAATACGTTTATTTCACGTTTTTTTTTTTTATTTAATTAGATTGTGGGGAGATGATATTTTAACAATACTTCTAATACATAATTAAATAAATATGATTATTTCCAATAGTAAATGGTTCATGTAAAACCAGATTTTAAATATACTGTTTCTGCGTATTATAAATAATATATAATGCAATATTTAAGTTTTTCCTAATATAAAAATGATCATCGTTTTTGACAAAATGCGATCTAATTTCATTTTTGTAAACATAAGACATTATTGTTTGAGAAAGCACCATATTAAAGTTGTTTTGAATTTTACAATAATATACCAAGTTATTTAAAGCCGATTGAAATTTAAACAAATTTTTAAACTACATTATCAATAGGTCTCTTATAAAACTTTGGTTTTTTATCACTTGATAAAATATTCTGCATAAGTATTGTTAGAGGTGGAAATAACGGCCCAACTGTCGGGGTTTAAAATAACGGTTTGTTAAGGTTCAGGAGTTATAAACTAAACCAAAGTCATTTACTTTACTACCTTTATATTCCATACACTGGTGGTTCGGTGGTTCTTATAGACTACCTTTACAATTAACAAACGACTACAATACCTAACTGACTTTACAATTCCAGAATCATCTACTAATTCTCTAATTACTATTAATTAATTATATCCCAAGACGAAATATTCACAATGGCTATGTCATGTAAAGCTATATCTCCTAGAAACGGCTTCTACTTCGACAATTACCAACACACAGTTATTTAAATATGAATATTAGAAAGTCTGTTTGCCTAAATTCTCTACCAGTACTCCCCAAGTATTTCACAGCTGGATCCCCCGAATGATTGAATCTAGAATGATTGGTTTTACACTTAAAACTTATTAAAATAAAAAGATTAAACTATATTATAACATAATTAATATTTTCATTGAATTTACTTTTTAAACTAGCAAAATTTAACACTTACCCAAAAATCAAGTTACATTTTTTTATTACTTATTCCATAAAATTGTTCGGTTCTAATTGAATTTAGTTAGAAGCTTAATAAAAGTTTAGATATAATTTTCGAAAATAAGTTTTAAAGTAATTATAAATGAAACACATGAGTTAAAAGTATTTTTTTTAAAATCAAGAAGTTAAACTAATGATGGTGTGGATTATTAGTTTAATTTATGGTTGCGAATCTAGCTGGCTTAGCGTTCCACAAACCACAGAGCTTGGTTAACAGCTTTGGTTGTACGATCGATTATATTAAAAAATTTTTGTATAAAATTTTACTTATTGCATGAATACTACTGTATCTTTTTTTTACTGATATTGTTATACATACATTTGTATATAGGTCTATTATAGTAATAATAGTCAAAGTGTATAATAATAATTAATTTCTTTGTATCCTACATCCTCGACCATTATTGTAATTTTTTTTATTAATGCGTTTGAGACGACCCTAAAGTACATGTGTGGAAAGCTATGTCCCATTTTAAATTATTTACGATCCTTTAATGGTGAACATTACGTGTTTGTACTTTTATCTGTTGTGTAGTGCTTTTTGTTGTGTGATTATCATCTAGAATTTTCGTCTTCGTCAATGACATTGGTTGCGTCGAAACTAATAAGACCCACAGGGAAATTAATGGGATCATTTGAAAATTATTTAATTAGAAAATTTTATAATAATGTTTTAGTCATAGACTAAAGAGACAGCAACTCCATGTCTAATAAATCAATTATCCTTTCAAGACGTAAATACACAACTACAATTAAAAGAAGGTGGTATTGCAAGTTAGTTACATTTCTACTAAATTATAATATTTAAGCTTAATACAAGCCGTCGGGTCACATTTAAAACATCGATTAACTGATTATTATATAATATATATTATTTTTATTTCACATAAAATATTCTGTAAATAAGGTTTATAGTTACAATCAAAACAACTATTACGATAGAGTTGACTACTCACTTATCAAAGAAACGCTTGTAAAAACTAATTATAAATTCTAACATACAACTTAGAGGAACAATCAAAAATATAATTTTAAATAGAATGCTATATAACGTCTTGTTTAAAATACAACTACAAAAGGTTTATCGTATTTTTCTGGAAATCCGTAATTCATCTTCATCAAGATATAATGCTTCTCTTATGCCAGTTTACACAATAAACCAATCAAAAATGGGTTGGGTTGGAAAAGGATTAGAATTACAACTATACAACCTTGTACAACTATGTTAGAATTAAGGTTAATGTAATAAAAGGGTCATATTTATAAACCCTTACATTAACTGCATGTTACTTTTATTAAAATAATATAATACATCTCAGCTCGTATTATTTTGTGTCACTTAAACCAAATGGCCAAATAATCTCTAAAAACTGTTCTAAAGATATTGTTATATTATGAATGATTAAAGCAATAAACGACTCCTATCAATACGGAAAACAGACATATTATAGCGTTAACTTTTTCTATGCTGTTTTATTGTAAATAATTTTATATTAAAGTGCATACAAGTTTTTATATTGGCTATTTAACTTTAGAGAATATTATAATATTTCTAAAAGTCTAAAGATATAAAACGACTGATTAATAATAACATTAACTCATATTATTTGTATTGTCTATCAAAATAAATAATTTCATGTGATATAAAGTAGAATGAATTATCCAAATAATAACAAAGTACTATCATATTTACTCAAAAACATAATTAATTATTATGACTAAACATAAGCAAACGTTATTTTGACTAAATATCTTTGTTTGATACATTTCTAGTAAATTCTCTGGTAATAAATAACCATATAACTATTGACCCAAAATTATATTTTGGTCGCAATAAATGAAGGTAATCGATTCTATTTACATTTACAAATTTCATTTCGTTAAACTGGTGAAGCTTTTCTTTGACTGTCCGGGGATAGTCACGTGACATAAAGTTCAGTTTTACTTTTAACAAATTGCATTGTCGAAACGAAATATGACCCTGATTAAACTCAACAATTAAATTCATTGATAATTAATTAAAATATAAATTTAACGCAATATTTAGCTACCATAAAATAGCTAAACTTAGTAAACAACGTTAACTGTGTCTTCTAAAAGGAAATCAATTTTGAAATTTGTAAAAAACCTAATTGTAGCTCTATTTTATTTAACTACAAAAAATCTACTATTTTGTACCAAAAGAAAGAAAATTGCTTTATATTATATATGTGTGTGTTTTTTTTTTTAATTGCACAAAACCAAATGCAGATTTCAAAACTAAACAATTTAAAGTTACATGATAACTATAAGTATTGTTTATGAATATTTGTATTAATAAAAAAATTAAATATTAAATGTTTTAATTAATTGTTTATAAAAAAAAACATACATTTAAATAATAACACATAAACAGAACCTAGGATACAGATTATAAAAGTTTTAGGAATATCTAATTTTAGGTTAGTAAACGACCATCATCTTAGATTACTTTGAAGATATTTTTAACAAACTGTGAGTAAATATTATTATGATTATCATTTAATATACACAGGTTCGAAATTAATATAATTGTGTTAGTACAATGGCTATTGTACTTTAGTAATAATTATTTTTGTTCCAATTGTAAAAGACTTGTATTTTGAAGTCTTAGCCATCAAGTTAATTATACAAATGTGTATTTACTTAGCTTTAAAGAGAAAGAGATGGAAAACAAGTACTTAATAATATTTTGTATTCGACAAGTAAAATAAAAGTATAATACTTAAGACGGGAATTTTTCTAACAAGTTATCTTCCAACATTCTTTATCTAATTTCTGTTTGGTATTTCTTTACAATAATGTTTCATACTAATCCCAAAATTTGTTTTTTTACTGCATCATGAAGAGACAAATAAAATAGTTTAGATAACAACAATAGTATTTGCTTTATATGGAAAAGTTTTACCCTCGAATTTTCTTAATTGCTATTAATCTTTTGAAGCTTGGGTGGTTTTGTCGTTTTACCGCTATAAATTATATATATTTTTATTTAAATGTTGATTGAGACTGTATTTCACACAAAAATAATAATAAAATCAATACTAATTATGTGTAATACATAATATAGTTTATTGTAGTAATCATGTATTGCGTTATTTGTTCAAAACCCTCATTATGAATCATTATATTTTAAAATTATATAGAATTTTTCATCATTTCTCCGAATAGTTTGAACATCCAAAACTTAATAAACTAAATACTTTAATGTAAAATGATTAAATGACAATGAATCATATATCGGTACAGCTGTTCTCCGTGTTCTAACATAAACACTATTCTCTAGTGTTTTCTTCTTCATAGTAACTTATGATTTTAATCATTTTAAGTGACATTTCAAAAATAAATTAAAATGTTTTTATTATTTTACAGACAAGGAAACGAGAAATGGATTCTCAATAAGGAAACCCTGCTGTAATAAACAACTACTCATTGTATGCCAATTACACAAATATTAAATATATTTTAAAATCAATTATTATGTTTAATGATCTGACATTTACTACAAAAAATTGGGTAGGAAATTACACATATTCTGTTGTTATAACTTATGATATTTATCCTACAAGTAGCAACATAAATTTTGTACCCCAGATCTTATTTATACATACAAAGAAATTGGAGGTACTATCAATGGAAAAATATAAGGTAATTTCTCAGATTTTCATACAAACCAAATGGCTGATGAAAGAAGAACTATAAATGGAAATAAAGAAAAGTACTGCTTGTGTTGTGTTTGTTAAGTACAGTTTATTGCTATAAATCTAATTTATAAAAAGTGCTTGCATAACATGGCCCACGGTATTTCCATTTACACAATAAAGCGATGTTGAAATGTTAACATGTCCCTAAGGATGGATAAAAAAAAAGTTAACTTTTAGTTTAATTATAAGTGTAAATACAAATATTTCTGTGATGTTATAAAAATACAAATATTTATAAGTGAATACCACAATATAAATTTGGTAAGTACTTAATTTTTTTAATGTATTTATTTGGCAGGTTAAATCTTGTTTTACCTGTTTGTTTACATATAGCATCAAATTATAAAATATTTTTTTTTTAAAGTTTTATATTTATTTGATATAGAAATAAATTTGTTTTATATATACAGAAAATTATATTTATAATTACATGGTGTACCTTCCCATGTCTGGTATACATTTGTATTTATGTTTTTTTTTTTTGTAAGGTCTCCCAGTGGTTCGGATTCCACGTAAAACTGTAGGTCCCGTCTTCATTAGCCTTAAGTGCAAAACAGCAGGACATAAAAAAAATGTAAGGTCTCCCAAAAAAACATTAAAGTTTTATTTATTATTATTATTAGTTTTTAGGAGGTGAGGAATAAAACACTTTAAATAATTATAAATACTTTTTTATTGTGTAACAAACTTTATTCCTTTCATTTTGAGACCTCACTCATACAAATAACACACATATTAACAAAGTTATGCACTTTTTGCCAACACTCTGTAAATAGCCTCTTAAGGCTCTGGAATATTTGACGATTTTGTGGTAGAGATGTGTACGTACAGATTTTGTATTCAAATTTTTTGGTCCGGGTTAAAAGGGTTAAAACCAACTAAAACCATTAAAAATGTTACTATAAAATTTACTTGTTCAAACCGAAACCCATCCACAAGAAAATAAATTCTGTAGTGCCAGAAAAAGCTCTTTTATAACGATTTTCAAATCCTCATAATAATTGTTGAAATTTAGTTAGAATACACCCTTTACATAACACCATAAGAAAATCCCACACACAGATACATCAAGAAACCAGACCGACCAAACAAAAATAATACTTCCACGACCTATCCGAGAGCCATTAAAGTTTGCAATATGAATAATTTGCTAGTGAGATGCAGCAATATTTAGTTGGAAAATTGGTTGTTTCATTTGGTAAATGCGACAATACATGTTGATAAACACTTGTTCACACCTGCTTCCTGTCAAGATACTGTCTGAAATTTCACAACCAACACTGTATTCCTTCTGATTTAAGTAGATTATTTTGAAGAATGCAAGGGTAATTGGCGTTGTAACAATCACAATTAAATTATCACTTTTAGCATTTTTACCATTACGGTAGAAATTTGATAATGAGTAAGGCAATAAGGATTATACCAATGAAACTTAATTATGTGAGACCAAAATTCAACTCTTCTACAAGGATCATCTTCAAGTAAATTATGTATTTATTTAAGTAAATTTCTTTTGTGAAATATGTTTTTTGTTTAAAAATTATCTACATAAAAGATTTGGAAAATAAAGTTTCAAGCTCTATCTTTCAGAGAAATTGGTTTACCTTGTGCTCGGAGTAATCAAGCCCATACCAGTTCTTCTCTTCCTTCATAAGGAACTCGAAAATACTTTTGACCACGCTTTTCGTATCCAACAAGGAATGTTTCCACCTAATTAGTGATGGTTTAGTTGGGGGTTGAACACCTGGAATGGCAACCTGAAATTTCATAACTGATTCCACAATGTTATCAAAAGCTATGGCCCTCGCACAGCACTTTACTTTTTTTTTTAACTGTATGTACAATTTGGCTAATACAAAGTACAGTAAAATTGCACTCAAGAGAATTAGGTTATATTAGGCTATTCAGTTTTAGTGTAGTTGTGTTTGGTTTGATTTAAAACAGCTTTTTTGAATTACCACTGCAACCCTAAAACTAAATACAAAATCTTGTTCTTGAAACCATACATACTATTTGTGCTTTTTTGCAAGTGGATTTAAAATAAATACTTAACATTTTAAAAGTCTCACTCCTGATTAAATTTCATGGTTATTTATTAATTATTTTATAAAGAATTTATTAGTTTAATTTTAAATAAAGTTACAACCTAGCAGAATATTATTTAGACGTTTAATTATATGGCGAAAGTTAAAATCTTTATAATGTCAGTATATTTTGGAAGTCAAAAAGGAACACCCACATCCAACATTATCATGTCCCACGTAATTGCATATAACAGGAAATAAATTACTTCTCTTTATTAATGTCATATGACACAACTGACGTGGGATCTTTCATAATAAATCTTCCACTAACTCACGCTAGAGCACTATTTATTATACACCCAAGCTTCAAGAAGAAGTGATTTGTTTAACCTAAGCCTTAGAACCCTTTTCTTAATTAAATGTGTTTCTACTTGCTCTTTGTAACACAAAAATTATAATAAAAAAAGCATTAGAAGAGACTTTAATTAGAATATTCTTACTGGGATTTGGTGTGGCTAGGTTAGGTAAATAATAATGATTCGGCGTTTAGGCTAAATTAGGTTAATAAGAATAAAATTATATATAGTATGATTTTAGTATCTATCAATATTATATTCTTTGCGAAAGTCTTGTCTTGTATTTTAAATAAATGTACTAATATGAATAACAAATACTACTATTTTAGTCTGTTAGTTGTATCACGAAATTGTAACCCTGTGAAATATACCTGCAAAGTACAGAATATCTAATAAGTACGTATTTAACGAATTACATACAAAAAACAATATTATAAAATTATTTATTATTATTTTTTTATTTTTTTCTAACCTTACTTAACAATATATAACTACCTATAATATAAATATTTAACTACTAACATTTAATTGCTAATAATAATTTTATCATTACATAATACGAATTACATAATACAGAATATGAATATATTACATATTTGTAAAAAAAGGCCGATACATGGACTCTTGGGAAGAATTCGCGATTTACGGAGCCTGATAAACAAAACTTGTTAAATGATAAAACATCCTTTTAATCAAACATTTTATATGACACACTAATTAATATGACAGATATAAAAAAAGCAATACATTCGACGACCGCAACGATTGGACCTACTACACAGAACATTACAACGCTTCAGTAGTCATTTTACCTCTGCCTAGACAGTATTTCGAATTATTTAATGATTGTTTGTGTGTTATGTGTCTCGTGTACTCGTTTGTGTTTAGTGTTTTTTTATGACTACCTCAACATCGAGTGACTTGGTGTTTTAATTTAGTTTTATATGTGCGTAATATTTACGTGACCAGATGATGGTGTAAACCGAAACTGCAGTCTTAACAATAAAAAATATAAATAACAAGGATTGATAGAGGTTGAAGAGGTAAATTTATACCTAATTTATATCATTATTTATTAATCAATCCGGGAGCTATATGAAACAATGATATTAATAAAATTATTTTCTGCAAAGGGGCTTTCAAGTCCCTCATATAATAAACCTCTACACCTACCCCAATATACTACAGGTTATAGCATAGTCTCGTATAGCGCTTACTATTGCCACATTCGTCTTAATTAAATCTTAATTCATGATAATTTGCAAGGCGTTATGAAGGTAAGCAAGTATTTCATTTTTATTTTAAGAATAACACATGTTTATTGTCTCTGCTTTCTATATTTTTCTATCAGAAGTTCATATAGAATTCAATTCATGAGTTACAATTCGTGTAAATATAATTATCATTAAATTATGTTTTAAGAATTACGTAATAAAACTCATTATTACTGCTGATATTTATTTGTAAATGTGTACGCTGACGGAGTAGATCGTAGTTCACTGAAGAGATAAAATCTACAAAAATCAAGAAAAGTTTATTTAATTAACTTTGCTAAATACACAATTATAAAAGTCTTGTGTTTGTTCGGGGTAAATATGTATAACCTCAATGAATTAAACTGCACATGTAAAAATATGTAACATTTGTCATAGAATGAAAAAGTATGAGGTGTATTTTAAGTGGCAATTATAAAAGTAAAATACTTCTCACTCACTAACCATAGTTAAAGCAACATTATTAGTTTTGACAAGCAAATCTTGCATACCTTAAAATGCAGATGCTTATCCAAAGCTCAGACAATCATAATGTATATAAACAATGAGAGCAAGTTATGTATACCCTATACCTTTTAAGACTATATTGAGTAATTTCTTAAAGCTACAGTTTTTATGTTTAGATATTTGTTTCAAAAAATGTTCATATATGAGAAATAATATACTTGAAATAATTAGATTTACATATGTAAAATTCGTTTAAGATAGTTGCATGACATTATATCTAACAAATGTGTTAAAGTATGTAAAATATAATTAGATATTTTAATTGGCCTGAAAAGTATCAAACAAAATCAACAATTTTGAAACAAACTAACAATTTCGTTCAAAGTTTGTACTAGTTCTGAAAGTTTTGCAAATATTTTGTATTTCTATAATAATTATGATTTGCATTTTTTAGTTTGCTGTTTCACTACAGAATCAGATTTTATAAAAGAAAGTTTGCTGCAAAGTAACTCAACCCCTTCAAACCTTTAATGAGGCTTCTACTTAAAACTGCCACAGTCGTAAGCAGATGTTTTACAAACTTCCACACAAAAACTTGCATAATATATAATACAAAATTGTATAATAGATATATGTTGAATATAATGACAAAATTTATTCTTAACGTGTACAAAATTGTTATATATTCTGTGAAAGCATGAATTATTACCAGGCTTATATGCTACTTTATTTTTATTTAGTGCTACTAAAGATATAATAAACAACTTGGAACAACATATTGTATTTTTGTTAAGGTTTTAACAACAAGGAATACAATTTGTTCTGCGAATACCTATATTTATTTAGATTGTTTGTTTTACATTTTTAAATATTTAAATTTAAATTTAATTTCATAATACAAAATTATTATTATTTATTTATATATACATTTGTTTAAATAATTACTTACAAACTTAATACCACAAAGAAAAAAAAATATTACGTATTTTATCGTTAAGTTTATCGAAAACACAATATAGTGATAAGCTTCCGTGCGATATATATACATCTGTTTGAAGGATAGTATGTTGTTATGCCCGACGTAAATTATGCTCTGTGACATTTATTATTTTATGTTAAACATAGGTTTTTGTAATTAACTATTATGCAGATAGTAGGTTAAGCAACACCATATTTCCATATAACCTTATAACAATTTTATAAAATAAGTGTGGGTTATTATGCAATTCTCACGCATATATAATATAAAAAAATGTGTATTGATTCAAAGTTTTACTAAAAGCACTTTTTTAGCACTTGGTACATTGTAAAATAGTAGTTAATTATATTCAATAATTGTTTTATTTAAAATACATCTATATTATAAAACTTATTTAATGAGCATTCCAATTTTCACCCAACTTAATACTCGTTT
>JAGFPH010008659.1:23679-42420 GCA_018207615.1 Philaenus spumarius
GAACTTTATATAATTCGTATAGTAACTAAACACATTCTTACATGCAATGTAAGGTCATAATTTAGCCATCACATGTATTGCTTTACAAAGAACTGTTTGAAACCATACTAAATAATTAAATTTAAAAATAATAATAATGTATTGTAAATACTCTAAACAAGTTACAATTAATTATTTTAGAACATAAGTAGCACAATTAATTATCTTAACACTACATTATAATTTATATATAGGCCTATTTGCCTTACTGGGCTGGATGTATTTAATAAATAACCTTATTCTTAGATGGTTACTGCTCGCAGTCATATTTTAATTATCTATTTATTCAAACAATGATTAACATTTCTCCATTTTATTCAGGCATTGTTGAATCGGTAATAATGTAAATGAAATTATTGCATTTATTATATTTTAATGCGTGTCAAGAAATAAAAATAAAAACAAAACTTTACGACACTTCTCATTTAAGAACATACAACACAACCGTACGGGTGCACATTATTGTGCACATGAGACCGTTCTTGTATTATACTGAATTACTTGTTCTATTGTACATTTTCTAATGCAAGGTACAGTATTAATAAAACAAAAGGTAAAATTAACAAGTGAACGTTTGAAGTGGGAAGATATAAATTTCGGTCCTAAAAGCAGAAGGTTTATGTTGCACTTTAATGGCTGATGCAGCGAGGCTAAGAGCTGTTTCGTAAAATCGTTATGAAATATCCACAACTTCTTGCATGGTTTTATCTTAAATAAATAATATTGTTTCTGAGAGTATCAATTTACATTTGCAATAGGAAAATGGAAACATATCCTTATATATATAATTCTGTAAGCGAAATTTTAGATTCAAAATTGTGGGAATTTGGTAACTCGGAGGATGATGGGAGAGGTATCAAATTAAAGGTATCGATTAAAGGACCGAGGGAAAAATATAAGTTTTTCCTAAAATTAAAAATTATGGGGTTTTGGTTTCCCAGAAAAACGAAAAATCTTCATAAGAAATTCATGAGAATTTAAAAACATCTGCTTTGTTTACATTAAAACATTTGGTATTAAAATATATTAATTAAAAACATAAAACAGCTGTTCTGTAGTTTACATTAAAACATTTGATATGAAATAAATAAATTTAAAACATAAAACAGCTGCTCTGTAAAATAATATGACAGTAATGTAAATTATATTTTTAAATAAAATCTGCTACTTACTTATTAACCTAAAAAACATAAACGTTGACACACACATAGATGATAAACCTTATAAGTGTGATTTTTGGAAGATTGTATGGCTGTTCTATTAACTTTTCATATATTAATTATAATTTTCTTAATATTTTGCATAAATTCTATCATGTTATCAACTGGGGGAAGACCAATAAGACGTGGGAGAGTGTTCAGAAATGTAGCGGACAGACGTAATGTAGATTGGCGAATAGGGCGGGTTACACACTGAAAGGGCGTGGTGTATTAACAGAGTATATTATTATTATACACATTCTGTGAAAAAATCATCAAGATACAATACACTTTAATTACTTTATTTATAAATTATTATGATTAAATGTTTAATATCGAAAACGTATATACTTTGCAAACAAAATTTACAATATGTTTTAAAAATGTACATATCTTTTTATCTATGTATTCGATTTTAAATATTAAAAAAGATTTGGATTCATAATAAAATTCTCTATAACTTATTACATTCCCAACAAAATACATAATTAAAATAAAGGTCAAATAGTACAAAAATAAAAAAAATTATTGTTCACCATTTGTCGAATTTGAAATAGTAATTTTTATAGGAGCTAATCAGTAAAGGTACAACATGTGTTGCATCGATCTGATATTTTATATTATTATTATAGATATGTTTTCTATATGTGGTTCAAATTTTATTAAAATATGTTAAATATTACTAAAGTAATTAAATTTTTACTGAAGACATGAACAAACAATTTTTCACCGAATAAAGATATCGGAAAGTTATTTTTTATGGTCCTAATCAGTAAAGGTATTAAAATTTGTTGTAACAATCTGATTTTTTATATTATTATTATAGATATGTTTTCTATATGTGGTTAAAATTTTCTTAAAATCTGTAAAATATTATTAAATTAAAATTTTTCCAAATAAAGATATCGGAAAGTAATTTTTATAGGCCTAATCAGTGAAGGTATTAAAATTTGTTGTAACAATCTGATTTTTTTAATATTATTATTATAGGTATGTTTTCTATATGTGGTTCAAATTTTATTTAACTCGATTAAATATTTCTAAAGTTATTAAATTTAGAACACGTGGAACACAAATCAACCCTGAATTAAACACTGACGAAACAAAACAAACAATCCTGCCACATTGCCATATGCTATTGATTCTTGACGAAGGATCAAAGTTCCGAGAACCAATTCAAATTGACCAATGCGTCTGTGCCGAACTACCAAATAGACAAGAATTTCCTACACTTCATAATATTGTCGTAAGGAATATGATACACGGACCATGTGGTCAACGCAATAATAAATCTCCTTGCATGAAAAACAATTGTTGAACTAAGAAATACCCAAAAGAGTTTCTAGAGGAAACTATAGAAAATAACAATGAATACCCCAACTACCGCCGAAAAAATATTGGAATATTTGCAAGAAAAGGTAACCACCAAGTTGATAATAGAGATGTTGTCCCTTATAACAATTATATGTTACTTAAGTATAATGCGCACATTAATGTAGAAATTTGTTCCACAGTTCGTTCTGTAAAGTATTTATTTAAGAACCATGTAAATAAAGGTTATGATTCTGTATGCATAGAATTTGTAAGTAATGTTAATCAACCTAACAATGCAATAGTCAACGATGAAACTAAAAACTTTTCAAATATGCGATATGTAAGTTCTCATGAGAGCATTTGGCGCCACCATTCTAATAAGATGTATGAACAATCTAATGTAATTATTCGATTGGCAGTTCATGAAGAGGGTTGCCATAACGTATATTTCCAACAAAGAAATGAACAGGCTGCACTCAATTCATCTGAAAAAAAAAGCATACAACTCTCACAGCATGGTTTGATTTAAACAACCGCGAACCAACTGCCCGCCAGTATTTATACAATGTAATTTCGCAACATTATCGGTTTACGGGTAATGCGTGGATGCCTCGACAGAGAGAGTGTGTTAAAGTTATAGGAAGGAAGTATAATGTGGCACCTAATGAATCAAATAGGTTTTATTTAGGCATATTGTTACTTTATGTTAAGGGTGCTACATCATTTGAGGATTTACGGCACTACAATGGTACAACATATGATACTTTTAAAGAGGCAGTTTTATCAAGTGGACTCCTTCAAAACGATCAAGAATGGCACCGTCGCTTGGAGGATTTAAAGAATATACAAATGCCACATCAGCTCAGACAACTATTTGCATTCATTTGCTGTTTCTGTGAACCAACGTCACCTTTAAAATTACGGACTACCTTCAAAGAGAAACTAACCGAAGATATAAATGCCATTGATCCTCATGAAGCAGAAACGGCATCATTACAACAAATTCTGAATGTCCTGAGAATAAACGGATTCAAATGTGCTACTCTCGGCCTACCAGGTGCACCTAAAGTCGCGATTGAAAACCCCACATACAATCTGCAGGAAAAAGCTGCTTTTTGCATAGAGATGTACCATAAGCTTAATTTGAACAAAAGATGGTCGTTGATCGAATCTTAAAGGCAATATCTGGGGATACGGAAGAGAAACTATTCTTTTCAGAAGCTGCTGGGGGATTTGGAAAGACTTTCATATGCGCATGTATTTTGAAAATAATCCGAGGTCGAGGCCAAATTGCCTTAGCAGGTGCTTGGACTGGGATAGCAGCATTGGTTTTAGACGGAGGCACTACACTACACCGTTTACTTGGCCTTCCTTTACCTGTACTACCCTCATCGGTCTCATCAATCAAGGCTAATTCCGATAAAGCTATTATTCTCAGAGAAGCTTCTTTAATTATTAAAATAGATGAGTCGTCGATGGTGCCTGCTGCAGCTGTTGATTGTATAAACCATCTCTTAAAAGATTTAATGAATTGTTTGGACCCAGTATATGGACAAATGCACATAGGTGGTAAAGTAGCCCATTTTGGTGGTGATTTTAGGCAGATTTTGCCTGTGGTACCGTTGTCTGGTAGAATACAAATAATTGAATCTTGCATTCAAAGAAGCAGAGTTTGGAAATACATTACACTCATCCATTTGAAAAAAATATGCGCGCAAATGATGGCGAAAAATTATTTTCTAATTGGCTTCTTCAAATAGGCAATGGAACATTAATAAGTGACAGAGGATCAGATTCTATTAACATTCCTGAAATTATATAATTTCAGAGGATTTACTGATCAAGCATGTCTTTGGCAACTCAATAAATGAATTGCTAGACAATATTGCAATCAAGTTGTCCTTTGAATGAAAACTGCGATAGAATTAACTAAGATGTTTTAAATTTAATTGAAGGTGATTTCAAAGAGTATTGTAGTGTGGATGAAGTGGTATCAGACGATCCAAGCGAGAAATTAAACATCCCATTTGAGTATATAAATTCTATAACTCCTTCAGGAATGCCACCTCATTGACTTAAGTTAAAATGTGTTACAATTGTTACGCTTATAAGAAACATGAATATGGGTTCCGGTTTAGTAAATGGAGTGCTAATGTTGGTGATGGAAGTGTATGACAAATGTCTAAATAATAACGGTGTTTGGAAAAGGTACTGTAATTTTCTTACCAACGATAAAAATCATTTCAACAGACCCAAACATGCCTTTCCATTTGACAAGAGTACAATTTCCAATACGGATATCATTTGCTGTAACAATTAATAAAGCTCAGGGTCAAACCTTTGACAAAATCGGCATTTACTTACCGTCACCAGTTTTCACACACGGCCCGCTAGCTATATGTGGCCTTTGGCCGAGTAAAAACACCTCAAGATGTAAAAGTCATCAAAACGACCAGTGAACAGGGAAAGGACAACTGTGGATATTACACAAAGAATATTGTTTTCAAAGATGTTTTGCTAAAATACTTTGACCAAAATTTTTTTTACAGTTTTAAATATTGTTTCAATCTTGTTAAAGTTTATGTAGTTATACAATTCTAATATAAATAATTTATCTGATATTGTGAATAAATTTAAAGTTAAAGAAAAAAGTATATACAAACTTCACAAACTTAATTTTTTGATACATAAAGTCGTTGCAGTCTCTTTAATTCAGTAGCAATAGCAACCCAAACTTAATATTATATTCCAAACCAAATAGCCTATAGTAGTAAGTTAGCGAAAGTCTCATTCTAGGTTTATCGTAGTTTTGAAATCGTACCTTATGGTGCCTACTAACTTGAGCAACACCCATAACATTTTGTACACCCATAAACCTACGCAAATATTAAGTGACAAATTCACAGATTCATAACTCATTCTAAATCTGATCTTGAGCGTGTCAAAAACTAGTGTATTTTTGTAAAGTTAGGTATCCACCGTGTTATAGACTATTCTAACTGGCAAAATTAAATTTTAATGTTAATCTTTTTCCTGTTTTTAATATTAACAATTATTACTGTAAATCGTATTATTTCTATAACAAGAAATGCATTTGTTTAATTGTATTTACTTAGTAATAATCAAACATATATGAAAGTCTTAGTATTTTATAAAAGTATCCGAAACAATTATTCCTAAATAAATAAAAATTATTAATAATGATGTAATAAAAAGCTTAATATTTGTTTATAGTATGATCCACTGCGATAGTAAATATGTTGTTACAATATGCTTACTGTGCATCGTTATAATGGAAACGTTTATATTAAATGTTATATACTTGACAGCATTCAGTTTAGTTTTCCTTGTTAGTTGTATCATTTAAATTGTGCACTTTAAACGTTTATGTGGATTAGTTGAACTGTATTACGCTAGAAAAATAAATATGTTTAAATATCGAGATTTTGATCTAATTATATTAGTTAATATTATACTAAAAAATTAGTATACCCAGAATTTAAAATAAACAATTTCTTTATGTATAATAAAAATCAAATTTATTCCTGATTCAATTAAAATCATAACAAGGCCGAACAAAAATTTCCCTATCACGTTAGAAGTATCAGTCATATACATGCTTTACATTGCTAATATCCCCAGTAAGACAAAAAGAGCCAATAAATACTAAGTAATTATACATAATGATGTCGTTTTGTATTGTAGACTTATATAAATAAATACTCTTTTCACTTTGTTTTTTTTAAATTAATCGTACTTGTTTACCTCACTATTAGCAGTTCATAAGAAAAATACTAGTAAAGAGACACATACATGATCATTTTCACTTAACATATTCATAATTATAACTATTCTATTTAAGAAATTATGCAACTTTAAATGATGTAGTTTTAACTAAGATTGTAATCTTCTTAAAACTAATTTATCATACCAAACTTATATGACTGTTAAACTTATATTAAAATTTAGGCAAAATTGGGTCTTGTTTGTGCAGAATCAATTTCAATTTCTATAATGCAGTACTATGAACGATTACAAAAATAATTGCAAACTCTCACCATTTTAGATGACACAAACATTGTCTGTCTATGTCAATTATAAATCTCAAATCTTTATTGTACAATAGATTACTAGTTTAATTTTGTTTATCACATTCAAAATATTGCACCCATATTATTGTAGTTGGTAGAGGTCGTACTTTCTGTTAAATAACAACTGTTTCAGGTTAGCGATCTTTTTTATACTATGTGCAGACTGTGTTCCTACCTCAGAAGTTGCATGCAATAGGATATGTTAATCATTAGACTTGCCAAAATATAAAAAGAACAAGAATTGCAACTATGGTGATTCGAAATTAAAACTAGACGAGATAGAGGAACCTTTTCAATACAATCCAGAGAAGAGACTTCTGGTCATGTTTATGGTTTAACAGACCATTATTATAAAACGTAAAATTTAACTGCTGTAGAAGGTGCACTGTTGAAGGTTTACTTAGTCTGTAAACATTATTATACAAATAAACTATACAAGAAGTATAACAGAAAAATCAATTGCTTGGTTAAATATGTGCTTAATTTGCCGTAAATTTGTATCAAGAGATACGTAGAAATGGAAGCACAACAAAAATACTATTTTATTATTATTAATGGATTACATTGTTTCTATAGATTAATAGAAACCCCTTCTTAGGAGGTGTTTTGTTCCTCTAGCATTGGAATCCTTAAATATGTATTATACTATACGCCTATATTTACATGTTTAAATTAATAAGTAAGTTTCTTTTTTTAACGTGCTAATATTATCGTAAAATAGAAAGTAACTTAGTTAGTTGTTTACATTACTTATTTGTATAGTAAACAATCTACAGTTTATTATCTTCACTTATTTCAAGTTTTTATAAAAATACATTTCTAAATATGTTTCTTGTTTATACATAACAGTGCACATAGATTTCACAATGCATTTAGTTTTAGCTTACTTTATATATTTATGCTTTTAAAATATAAAACTACTGAATATTATTATATTTAAACGTCGAGAAAAAGTTTTTAATGTGTCTGAAAACTGCTTTTAAAGTGGGAGAATTATTTAAGACGTCAGCTGTCACGACAAGGAATGTGGCTATTATTCATTTTGCTTAAGTTAGTTGTTTGGAAAAAGTATACCTTAATTATGCAAATAACTGACGCTAATAATATTCCTCAGTAAGAGTTATGCCTTTTATACCTTAACATATAAATATTATTTGTCTATACTTTCTCTATTAACATTCTGGATAAACATCGCTGTGGTATTGTGTATTAGCCAAGTGTAAAGATGCAGAAAGACAGGGTTCTGATCGGACTACCCAGACTGGACTCCGTTACAGACCATACCGGAGGGATAAGCGACACCGCCAACTGACACTGAAGAATACATAAAGTAAATCTCATAATTTAATCAATTCACCTGTTGTACATCACATTTACCAAAAATGTTTGCCTTTACATATATATTGCTGTACCCTATTCGAGTGGTGTCATAAACAAATTTGTTCCTCCCCTACAAGCTCAATTAGTTTCTCATCAGCATCAGTTTCTAGCTAATCACGTGAAAATGTAGAGAGGAGGTCGAATCACAATCAGTTGCATCATTAGAATAAAACTTGAATTATCGGTGTGACCAGGTCACGTACATCAGGGTGGTTGCAAGGGCTAAAAACCTGCATAGAGTGGGAACCGGCGTACTGTCTCGACTCAACCAAAACGGATTAAAACCGGAGACAAGTTACCGTCGCTAATCCGTTCCGCTCTGGTCTCGCGGTCACCGCCCATATATACCCGCTTTGCTCTGATTGGTCTGGTCAGTCCGGTCAAGAGCCTGTTTCGCCACATCTTGTTACTTAGTTTTACATAGTTTTAACTATTATTTTACTCGTCCTTATTTATTTACTCGTTTTTACTTTTTTGTAACTGTGTTTTATAGTGGTTATTTTTTCATTCATAAAATAATTTCATAATTAATTTAAATAAATATAGTAATAAACAGTATTACGTTAAAATTATTTAAACAAATTTAAACTCGTGTGATTAGATCTAAAATAAAATTTCACAAACAAATAATAAACTAAACAGGCCCTACATTTAATAAGTGTAAATGTGTCTCTTATGAGAAACTACTAAAGTTTCCTAATAATAGTCAAATTAATTTGCAATTAAATTATAGTCAATTAGAATTGAGTAAATAGATAAAATATTGCACATAAGTTGTACACATGTTTACACAACATATAGTTTATTAAACAACAAGAAGTATGTTGGCTCAGTTTAGTTGATCAGTTTAATTAAAGCCAGTGCTCGTGCTATATCAACACCACTATATTTTCTGATGAATCAGACATTCGAAACTGGAATATTACCAGAATATTTTAAAGTATTCAGTTATAAAACCAATTTTTAAAAAAGGGCGATAGTAAAGAAATTTGCAACTACCGTCTAATAACTCATGTCCTAGTTTTTTCCAAAGTATTTGAAAAATCAACGATGAAAATAATCGGGTTTTTTTCTTAGTAAATACAATAAATTAATAATGATCAGTTTTAATTTCTTAAGCGTTTGTGAACTTATTCGGCCTTTAATACTGTTTTAAATATTGTGATAAATGCTATTTAGAGGATAACCCAGACAGCGACTGTATTCTGTGACCTCTCAAAAGTTTTTAATTGTTTAGATCATGCGATTTTGTTACAATAAATGTAATATTATTATATACGTGGGAAGCAAATAGGAGTATAAGTTCAATCTTTATAAGAGAAAACAGATATTTATCTATACTGGAATTTAGTCCTTCGCGGTGTTCCTCAGGGGTCAATAATGGGACCATTGCTTTTCCTTATTTTTATAAATGATTTGCCTCAAAATGTTGGACCATCAAAAGCAGTTTTATTTTTGATGATACTACTTTAACAGTAGTAGGCAGAAATTAATCAGAATTTGCTGACGCAGCAGCATTATACATAAATATTGCGGAAGGTTTATTCTGTGTAAATAACTTAAAACTTAACGTGACAAAAACAATATTAATTAATTTTAGTCTACAGTCTAATCATAAATTATATATAATGAACGGTAAGAGAATAATCTAAAGCACTATTATTGATAAATTTATTGGCATTAAACTAGACTCATAGAAATTAACAGATTGAGATGAACATTTTAAGTAAAATATTTTCTACGAAAAATATTTAACAACTTAAACAAACACAATCTAGATGCATCTTTCTTTCACACACACAAACACACCCCCACACACACACACATATATATATATATATAACTTAAGAATAATATTTATAAAGTTTTAGGTCTCTAGCATCATATCCCGTTGCCAGATTATATGGCATTCTAGAACGGGAATTCCCTTCGATGATCTTCGTTACATCTGGAACATTCTCCAACTTTCTAGAACATTGTGTCAGGAACGAGTATATTTTCTTCGACACTGGAATCCCTACTACTTACTGAATTCCCATAAGAAGTAAACTGATGTGATACGCTCATTTTACACCCATACCTTCGAACCCAATTGGTAATTGTTTTATTTTTTATACTCTACACGATATTATTACATTTTAAAATATTTAAGTAAAAACACCTTTTGTCAAAAGGACTTCTGTTTGACTTCGATATTCTTATTTACGTGAAAAGACAAATTTCGCAGCATAAAAGTTTTGTTTTATAAGACGCGGAGTTAACACGACTAGATTAGGTAAATTAGTTGACAATTGTGCTACATATTGAACAGTTATATCACTATTTCAAACCTGATTGACTGTACTGTACAATATCAGAAATATTTATTTTTACTTAAGTTTTAAATGTTATTTAGTTTTTGATTGCAACAGCTTATTATTAAGTAATTCCTCAATAATTTGAATTTTGAAACACGTTCAGTTCATAAAATATTTGAACTTTTTGCATAATGTACAAGTAGTGTGAACAAGACTATCATGTACATAGTATTTCAGATTAAAAAAGAGTTATAAAATGTTGATGATATAAGTTCTAAAAGTTCCTACAAAATAAGAAATTAACAGTGTAATAATGTAATCAATTTTCAAAAATTACTTACTATAGTTCGAAATTTACTTAAGTAGGTTTGATTTATTTATTCATGTTATTTTGTTATAACATAAACAACAATATAAAACAATTCATTTATCATCATATTTTTAATTTTTCTCAATCTAAAGTGTACTCTAATGATTCTTACGCAAATTTACAATAGGGTTGATATGTAATACATTTTGTTCATTAATTATTATATATTATTACTCATAACTATTTCTTAATGTTAGTTGTATAGTATACATTAAATTATAAATTGTTATTTATAGTTTAGGGGATTTATAAAAAAGTATTTTATGTTCTAGCAGTGAACATTGTTACAGAAGTTTCTCCTTTAAAACCATAATTATTTCCCTGTAAATTTAGATTCGCAAATATATACATTAATTACAGAGATAAGCTTGCAAACTCCTGTAACTGAGCAAAGGGCAAGTAAGAGCGTTGAAACGGAAATCACGTTTTAAGCCAATTTTGAGTTGAGTTGACTGTAAAGATATAGGTGATAGTCACATATTAATATATAACTATTTTCTCAACGTAAAAACTTTTAATGTTATAAATGGCGTATTGCTGTTACCTAATAACGTAATAATAACTATTAATGTTTTATATAATAACATTTTACAAATATACAGAATTTTTTTAGATTTGTATGTCTAAAAATATTTTAAGTTATAAATAAATATTTTTGTAAAAGATGTACCTACAATAATCGACTGGTATTACATAAATCATATAAAATAAACAATAGTATATCACAGTTTAGATATGAGATTAAAAATAACTGACGAGTATAATATTAGGATGTAATAAAATCTCTTTTTCCATAGAACATTTATGATGGTTTGCGCTTGTTTTGGAACAAATGAGATGTTACAGAGTAAAAAAGTAGTAAGAAGTAAAAAATCTTAAATCTGCTTAAACCAATACGTTATGTTTGTGTATGTCTAAATGTGCATGCTAAGGACACCAAGACCGTTTAGCTTGTTAGAAATGAATTAATTTACCTTTATTATAACTTAAAATATTATGAACATTAATTCCATATTAAAGTAAAAACTTTTGTAAATAACACATTACAGTAATTATTTTGTTGTAATAATTGTCCATTATACAACGTCTTTTCATAAATGGATTTTTATACAATGACTATATAATTAGCAAAAAGTTTAACATTTTCTGAGTTTGTGTTTACCTTATACAAATTTAATTGAAAACAATGGGGACGGTATTGTTTTTTTTTTTTTTTATTCATTTCTGAAAGGTAAATATTTTGTTAAATAATTAAATTATAATTAGAATGAGAATAATTTTGTATGAAGTAAATAAGTATTTTTTTATCGTTGTTTATTACCTACGAATAAACAACAATACAATTTTTCTGAAATCTGCATCATTAAATATAATATTTTAGAAACGGAAATTAGTTTAGATAAGAATATAGTCTAATATAGATGTTTCTGGGTTCTAATTATTACAGTAATTATTTCAGCAGAGTAAATATAAATGTTGTTTTTATCATCTAATGATGAATAATAAAAAAATAGTTTTAAGACGATAAATGCTGATAGCAACTGGTAGATTTTGTAAAAACATAAATGCTATATTTGATTAGCCCTAAATAAAATATATAACCCTAATTAATAATAATATTGTTTATTTATATTGAATGTAAATGGAAGCAATTGTAACCTCTAGCATTTAAATTATATTGTAATGTAATAATAATTCTGGTCAATGGTGTTGACCAGTGAAGTATGGTTAAACCTTATATATCCTATTGGCATACTAATCTTCTTATCAAATTATAATTCGACATTTCATTCCATTAAAGTGTTTTACAAAACTTAAGAACAATTATACAGTAATGTTTACTAAAAACATATGTACTTATGCTTTGATCTGATAACATATTACAAATCATCCCTCCTTCTATCCCCTGATACACCCATTCTAAGCAACTACTAGTACTTGCTCTTAAATGTATAAATATCTATTTTTTTGTTATTTGTGAACTTTCAATAATTGTGTTTCAATAAGTGTTTCAACTTAAAATTGAATAATTTACAAATACCTCTTATAATGTTGAACAGCTTAAGAAAATGTTTCGTTTTTTTAACTGCCTCTAAATTATTTAACTTTAATAGGTATTAAAGTTGACTTTATTTTTTATTTGTATTTGCCCAAATTATGTATGTAGAAATGTTAACAAAATAAAAAATAAAAATAATTATTACTTGGCTTAAAAAATAATGCCAATGTGAACAAACAAATATAAAGGTCTCCTTGGCAATGAATGTTTGAGACTTTCATCTTTTAATTTTCTACTAAAAGAGAAAAATAAAACCGAAAAATCATTTTGCGTTAAAGTTTAAAACAGTTTAAATTCAAAATTATACACTTTAAAAGTTCTGAAACTACAAGTCAAAAAAAAACTAAACAATAAAACAGTATTAAATTAAAAGTATTTATAACTTTATAAAACGCACACTACACACATAACCAATCTACAGATCAATCTTCTTTATACAGTAATCGTGCAAAAAGAAAAAGAGAAACCAAAAAGCTTGTTTTTCTTTAATTTTTTAAATTATTAGAACCAATTATGAGTATAAATTCGATTAAAACTACCAACACCTTCACTGGTGAACAATTTTTATTTCTCATAAGGATCTTTCCACATCTAATCCAAAATTAATCGTTATGTTTTTCACTCTGGATGACTTTGGCTGCATTTGTGAATCAGCGTCTACCTGTACTTAAACTCTCGTTAACTTTTAAACCTTTCGCTGACCCGTCGTTACAGTCCGTCATTCTTACGACCTTTTCGATCATTTCGTGAACAGCTGTAGAACCTTCTTTAACATTTAAGTGATTACGTTACTGTAACATCACTAAGGTTATGTTTAGTGATGTTTAATGACTTGTACATTTTTCACAATTACTTAACCGAAATATGTGAATTGTTAACATTTTATAGTTTAAATATCAATAACAATAATACTTACACTTATAAAACACAACTAGTATATTACCAACATTGACTTGAAGCTTCTAATAACATACACTAAGGGGAACAGACACAAAAACATAAACAACATAACGTGTAGCGATTAGCAAGAAAACCACTATCGATATAAGTAGCATTATAATCAAATAGAAAAATAATAAAAATAAAACAAAAAGTTCAAGTTAAGAATTTTATATTTTTATTTAAACTCAATATTCAATTTAAAACCTCATCGGTAGAACCTACAAAGTTTAACTGGTACAATTAGATAAGATACGGTGACACAAGATCTTTCCCTTGAAAGTCTGACCTTTAACTGACTAATTACACATTCATATCATAAATGTGAAATAACATACATGTTGTATCAAATTTGTTTAAAATTCTTTAGTAGTGAAACGTTTCATACAATTTCCAGTGAATATACTACAAATATTTGCAATTTATGAAAGCGTCATTTACTTGAACTTTATAGTAAAAGTAGGTCATAGGCAAACACAAATAAATACTAGACAAGATACAAAGATGTTCATTCTTTACTGTCAACCAATATACAATATGTTCTCGACATACAGATTTACAATAACATTGTTTTATATTTCTTTGATACAAATAGAAACTTTTAAATAAATAGCAAACATATATATTTTATGGCTAAATAAATCTAAAAGAAAACATGTATCACCTTCTACCATTTAAAAATGTATTTTATAACAAAAAGAAAAAAGCAAAACAATATTAGTATATTTTATTATTAGATATATAATTTAAGACAATTGCAATACAGTTTGTTCAATGCAATAGAAAAAAGCAAACAATACAATATTATTGCTATAAATGCAAACAAATACAAATACGATAATATTAATATAATTTTGTATAGCTAACCGAACCGCAATCTGTTTATTAACTTTAGTTGAAATCAATCGATTATTTCAGTAATTCTTATTAAGATTTTCTTAATTTAAACATAAAAATAATGTACTAAACGACAAGCTTTAAACTAAATAGGCCTACTTGTATTAAAAAGCTAGAAACCAACTTTAAACATTTTATATTTTAATGAAGTAAAATTATATCCTATAATTAATTACAAAATGTAATTTGTTTTAATAATTTAAATTATTATTATTATATTATACTATTTATTTTTATGTTTAGGCCAGTCGGTAGGGGTAATTTTAGATCAAAAGTTTCAGTAATTTACAATACGGCTGATTTATTTTTTTTTTTTTTTTGTAAGTACATTAAAGTATGTAGATTAACATAAAAAAACGTTTACCAGTCTATCGATTTCCCAAAGTTGAAAAAAATTGAAAAACATTTTTTTTTCGATATTCCTTAATATTTCGAGCTGGGATGAAGACAAATAAAAATAAAAATACCACCATGTAGAAAAAGTATTTTTCTATAAAAAACCCCCACAAGATTTTTTTTCGTCCGATCAATGGTTTGTCTGCAAAAAAATCTATAATGCAGGTATGTATTTCGCAGCAGCGCGACTCGGCCGCATGGCTGAAGATTTATTTTTTGAAGCGCGGCCCAGTACATTATAAAATATTGCATAGTTATAATGTATTAAATAAATAGTTGTAATATTACGTTTTGAAGAGGAAATTGTCAGCTTTACGATGGCATGTTTTTTTTATTACACATAATCATCTAACAAATTACCCAAATATATATATATATGGAAATTTAAAAAATGTGTCTCAAAGAAAAAGAAAACTGGTTACTTCGGGTTTTTAGTAGGAACTGATTCATATAAAATATGAAAATTTAACATGGCGGATTCAAAATGGATTTAAAAATTCAACTTTTTTATATTCAAAATAATACAATTTTGTTTAAGACTAGCTTAATAGCCTATCAGTCTCGATTAATTGTCTTAAACAAAATCAACTTTCTCTGAAGATAATCATCCAATTTGTATGAAATTTCAAAATATACATAAACAATAATATAAATAATATACAAAAATTATACATCTACGATAATGTTTAACTAAATAATAAGCTAGCAAATTTATGAACGCATAATTAATTAACAATGAATATGTTTTTATATGATTATTTCCGTCCATACGTATAGCAGATCTAAGTTCGCCATTTTGTAATATATTGAAATAAAACGTGTTATAGCAAGTGAAAAGTTTATTTTTATGTTATATACCAAGACTCAAGTTGGTATCTTAAATATTTGATGAGCTAGAGCCATCAGACTAATCAACGAACCTCACGATTGTTTGCTTACCGAACGCTGTAGCCCTTTCAATCTATTCCATTTTCGTCAATTTTTGGAAAATCAACATCAAATTTGTTTACAAGTTGAATATACCAGTATAAATATTCTCACTAAGTATGAACGATTTTTTTCATGTTTTTTTTTAAATATGAGGCGCTTGAAAATAGTCTTCTGATTTACCTATCTCGTTTTAACTATAACACCTTTGGATTCAACGACTCCATTAACGATAGTTTTATACATATCGATTTAAAAATTGGTACAGAACTTACAATCACAATTAATTATTGGTTTTTGTTATATTTATTTCAAAAACTATATTTACAAAATTAACTTATCTGCAGCCGATCAACTCAAGCGTTTTGATGAAAAATCTAAAAAGGTCTAAAATTATACTTTTTAAGTTACTTGTGCTTTTAAAAGTAAATAATAAAAAAGGCATATACTCCTTGATATTGTTTGAATCTATATGTTTAAAGCGTAAAAAAAATTTTTAGGTTCATATTTTGGAAATTTTCTAAACTGGAGCTGTTTAAAATGAGTTAGTGGGTCACGTACTCCTAAAATCGAGAAAAGCATTGATAAGTGGCTATGGATCGGGTACTTTTCAAGATAACAAGTTGAGACTCAGCATGAATGTTAAAAATATATATTGTAACTTCTATGTCAACTTTGAATTTGATATATTAAAATTCAGCCAATTTAGAATGAGCCAACGCTACATGTATGAATGAGATTTCCCCTTTCTGTGATTTCTGCCGTAGGTCTATTATTTGTTTTTAGCAGTATTTCTAATTTTAGTGAATAAAAATATGTTTTTTGTATTAAAAATAAATTGTTGTTAATACTTTTTAATATAATTTATTTAAAAAAATGTTATCAGCAAAAAAAAAATAGTAAAATGCTCGTTAAAATAGGCACTTAAAAAAACACTTTTTATTGAATACAAAATTAAGGGGGGGGGGGTTGGTGGAGAGCACAAAAACATTTTTGTAAACTTTTTTCTACTCATCGAGAAGAACAAATTAAAAAAAAAGCAAAAATTGGTTAACCTGCACCGGGTTCCCACAAAAATGTATATTTTCACTGTACTATTCAATTTTTATTATTTTTTTATTTTCATTTTTTTTTTGCATTTTAATAATAGTTTGCGAATTTTTTCCAGACAAATCATTGCTCAGACGAAAAAAATACATACATGTACTTTTTTATTAAAAAATACTTCCTCTACACGGTGGTATTTTTTTATTTTTATTTAACTTCATCCCAGCTCGAAATATTAAGGAATATCGAAAAAAACAATTTTCGATTTTTTTTCGACTTTGGGAAATCGATAGACTGGTATACTTTATTTTATGTTAATCTAAATACTTTAAGGTACTTATAAAAAAAATCAGCCGTATTGCAAATAACTGGTAGTTATGACCTACTGGGCTAGTTCTAAAACACTTTTTAATAGAAACTGAGAAAAAAGTGGTATGTTTTACGAATTTAAACATACTTTTTTAACACAAAAATATTTAGGGATATTACCTAAAAACTGTTGGTAAACAGAAAACTACACCTAATTTAATTTAACATAATCCTAAATTATTCTATTACTATTATATTTACAATAAATGTAATGTATGTATACTCGAGAAAGTATGTTTAAGTTACTAGAATCGTGATTTTGTTTACAATACACTTAACAATAATGATTTTATTCTTACTCTCAATAATATTATTTAGAATCCAATAAAATTCAAAATTCCATTTATTTTCAAAATGTAGATCAAGAGTAAGTAATTGGTTTTACTTGGTGTATTGTTTCTATTTCACATGTTAAAACAGTTTACGCTTTCATTTTACCATAACTTACGTTTTAGACAGATCGTCGCAAAAGCTTCTTTTGCTAAAACCAGATGTATAAAATATTTTTTTTTACCATTGGCTAACCTGCTTACATTTTTTCAAACCAAGGTATTTTAACATACTCCGAAAATTACAAGCTGTTAGAGATTTTCATATAGAAAAGGAAAAAAACAAACAAACAAAATAACATTTACAATCTTTTATAAGTTTTGTGAAACATTTTTATTTACGTCAAAAGTCGTTGGAATATAAAAAAAAATATAAAATGAAGATACATTTTCCTTCCAGGAAATTGTTTAAAAAAAGACAAAAACACATTTATTGAATCGGTGAAAATGTATGCACATAATCAAAGGACAGTACTTTCTTACAAACCGAAGCTAGAAATATTGCTGTTTTAAGTCAGATGTATTAGAAGAACTGCGAAGGGAATTTGCAAGTAATAAGATTTTGTAAGACGAACCTTAAAAAAATGTGAAATATTTCTGTTTAATATTCGAAAATGAGCTCCTAGCAATAGTCAATGATTGACTTAAAACGTTTCGATGGTTAGACGAACATCAGGTAATAATAACCTTCAATAAAGCCTTAAAATTACTAAAATGCATTTGTTTTTCCAGTGCTTGGTTAACGAGGTAGGTGTTAGCGGCACAGGCATATAACATTAAAGTAATACACCATCAAGGCAAGGCTAAAATACGATATAACAAAATAAGTAAAATGTATGACGAAAATATAGATACTAAAACTAAAACAAAACAATAACTACAAAGGACGGTTTCAAGTATTAATAAATCTTTTAAAGAAGAAAAAATAATGGTATAGGTTGTGGGATAGTACTTAACAAAATATGAAAATTACTAAATAAAATATAACACTTTGTAGAAAAGAATTAGAGTTTAATGAACATAGTTGTTAGCAAAATAAAAATATCAATTAATATTATTCAAAGTTTAAAATGTATTTAAAAGTTAAT